>PVKE010024936.1:0-23431 GCA_004027555.1 Craseonycteris thonglongyai
GGACCGAGGATCGAATCCCGGCTCCGGCCCAGGCAGGACCCACGTGCTGAACTGGGGAGTTCCCACAGTTCGGTTCTCTAAATGTCTCTGTCTCTGTCTCTCTCTCTATCTGTCAAAAAGTAAAATAGAAATAACTATGCACTGAAGACAAAAAGATAATTTCTCTCTATAAATGTGAAAAGATAAAAAAAAAAAAAAAGAAAATGTATTGTGAAAAGACCTTTGAAAAAAAATATATTTCAAGAACAGATTACAATTCTAGCCCAATATCTAAAAATTTACTTCCAATTCCCTGAAGACTTTGCCACCTATTCTCTATATCACTTGCCCACCTATTCCCTATTGCTAATTACTGTAACAAAATATTCCAAAACCTTACTTCGGGATACCTAGGCTCTCACCTACAGTATCTTTCAGATCAGATCTACCCAGATAGCCAGTAGCCAGATTCCAAGACTCTGAAGCCCTAGGTCAGAGCTCTGCCCGAGATGATCTCTACTCTCCATCCTTTTAACTGGTCACAACATACCCAACTCACTTGCATCCCCCCCCGCCCCGCCCCTTCCAACTCCCCCACCCCCCACCCCTGCCATAGCTCAGGTTGACAGCACAAATTCTATCGGTTAGGTCAAGGCAAGGTTGTAAAAACCTAGATACTTCTGGCAATCTGACCTTTTAAGCTTAAACCAACCCCAAATATTCAGGTAACTTGAATTCTAAATGCTATTAGAATTAAAAAATTTTAATGGTGAGGAAACTAGTTAATAAACATTCACCCTAATATCTGTATTGATATTGACTGAATCTATAGACAAGAGAAGGAATTATGTAGTATTATAATAAATATGTAATAAAATAAATATATTATGTAATATACTTATAATATATTTAGTAAATAAATATAATAATAGATAATAAATATATTACATGACTTTTTGTGCTGCTTTGGGAAGTTGTTTAAGCTTTTGGAGCTTCAGTTTTCTTATCTGAATTCCCCCTGCTTTGGGATTTTCTTTGAGCACATTAATCAATAATGGATATGAAGAGCAAGGCATCAAATCTGGTAAAACCCAATACATTGTATTTACTAAGTCTGGGAAGTGAGCCATTAACTTCTGAATATGCCCGTCACAAAATGTTTTTTAAAATGCCTTATGCTTAAAGGGTTAACCAGCAAATAACTAGAGGATCCAAACCTGTGGATACAGCAACCTGGAAGGTGGATTCTTTGGATTCTTTGTAACAACCAAGATAATTGGAAAGCAACATGGTTCTGAAGCGATCAACACACACGGGTAGAAATATAACAACACCTAATGGTAGAATTCATATCTTTTCTTTGGCTCACAGACAGAAAAGGAAGTCAGGAAAGTTGCTCCAGAAAAGTTGACTTTTACTGTTAGGTTATGTGTATTTTGTTAAATGATTTACATGCTGGTGGCGCACAGCGGAGTTCCCTGACGTGTCTCTCCCATGCTTCCTCCATTTTCTACCACTGCATGCCTTTCACGGTACAGCTACATAAAATCTCTCCTAGGGTCCCTAGTTACCAGGATTGCATAGAACAAAGCCACACAGACAAAACCTAACATGGAAAAACAATTAACCTTGCCTAAAACTAAATATAAGCACCATTTAATTAACTGGCATTCCAGAGTCACAGCTGCCAACCTTCTGAGGCTAGAAGATTGGGTACACAGCACCCAAGGGCTCAGAGAAAGGTGGAGAAATGCTACCCCCCCCCCCGCCCCCCAAATTCTTCACGGGATTCAGATAATCCTTTGTACTAGTAACAAGAATAGTGTCCCTTGTGAACAAGCTAAAAGGATCCAGGAAAGAATGAGTTAAGACAGAAAGAAGTGACATTTCAGGAGAGGCCAAAGTTTCAGGAGAGACATACAGGGGCTACAAACTGTATTGCAAATAATCTTACAATAAGATCAGACTTGTGTCAAATAGAGAACGCTCTGCTTTATCCCTGAAAGGAGGAAAGACATTGTTGCAGATAACGGAAAGTCAAAAACTATGTACCTAGGACTGTAAACTCTCATAACTGCAATTTGGAGTGATGTAGTCTTGTCTAAAATACTCTACTGGTCAACCTAATGTGCTTAAATTAATTCTGGGAAACTTGATGATGTGAGAGTCATTAGTGGTGAGTGGGTTGGGGGACTGAGTTCAGCATATTGCTGAGAAAAGGGTCTATTTTCTCCCACTTGCCAAAAGGGTAGGTAGGGAAGGTGCAGTTCCAAACAAAATCACAAGATGGCAGCCATACTCAGCACATACCCGTAGACCCTGTGGGGAAGACCTGCCTGAGGCTCTCACCTTGTAAGACATAGGGACTCACAGGGAAATCTGAGTAATTGTCCTTTTCCCCAAAGGACATCTTTTGCTTGTTTCTGTAACTGAGTAAATTTGAAATCCCACTTCTGCTCATTATTACTACAGAGAATTGAAAAGTCTTTCACAATTGAAACCTATTCATATCTTTTAGCACATTTTTTTCTCAGTTTTCTTCCAAATGAGCTCCTTTTGCTGTAATTATTTTCTCCCAGGTCATCATTTATTTGTTTTTAATTTGTAGTCCCTTTAGCTATACAGAAGTTTTACATACATGCAAAGTCAAATATATCAAATATATCACTCATTATGTTTTATGTCTTTATAAACCATTCCTATATGTGTCATAGAAGAGAAATTCTATGAGGGCAGTGATTTTTGTCTGTTTTATTTCCTGCTATAGCCATAGGACATAGAAGAGTGACATACACATAGTGTGGGCTAAATAAACTTTGCATTCAACCCAGAGCCATTAGAGAGCAGATGGAAAATACCATGGCCAAAATTAAGAGACAACATTCTGGCCAAAATACACTAAAAATAGGCCACAGAGATAGGGAAACCCGATCAGTTTACCTAATAGTAAAAAATGATATGGCCATAGGGGAAAGACTACAGATTGATTTATTTTTGTTGTAATAAGAAAGTTTTCCATGTTGTTGAAATGGTCAAAATATGAAATAGCGTCATCTATATTTAATGGAATGGAATAAAAGATCTCTCAAGATGTTTTCCAGATCTAAGTTTCAGGGAAGAAATTCGGTGATTACTTTCAGGCCCGTACATTTCTTAACACCAGAAGGAAAGAGAGAGACCACATCATAAACCAAGCCAAAGAACCCATAATATGAGGACTGTCCAGAATGTATCCAGCAATGTAACAATTATCATATTGACAATGGCTGGATTTTTTCCAGACAGCCCCGTATACTTATGGGAGGTATCTACGTGTGTCACAGTATTTGAAAACAATTGTATTTTAGGTGTTATCAGTATTTATGTAAAAATAAAATCATAGTTCTTTAAATATGTGAATCCTCAGAGACCAATGCATTAGAGAAAACTAGTATGTACCTTGTGCTTGTGTATTTATTTCAGAATGTATATTTATCATAACCAATAATTTCAGAAATCTAGTTTTTACTGAGCCAGTTTTATTTCAAGTAGCTTTTTATACATTTTTAGAATTGTAACTTACACATATATGATTTCTGTAAAATCTAAATGGATTTTTCAGCAGGTGATCTCATTACAATGCACTCATAATCTCAAACGCCTGCCAGAATGTCTCACCACAGCACTGAGATTGAAATGAAACTCTTCGCAGCTGTAGAAAAGTTCTCCTGAGTGTTAGTTAGTATCATAAACTCCAAACTTCTGATTTCTAAAAACTGTGAAGAAAACTGCCAATTTTTCTCAGCAACTATCCTCCCAAGGAAATGTTGTGACAGCCATTCCAGGGCCATTTACAAATATAGACAGGAAAGGAGGACAAATATTTTATAAAATTTGAATTGTAGGGAGGTCTCCCCCACCTAAAATATTTCCCAGCTGAAATTCCTCAGTTTGGTTTTACTCACCTAACTTAAGCAAAAAAGCTCAATTAAAAGGTAGTTCCCAGGGACTTCTTTCTTCTTCAACCAAGAATTCCAGAGCCTGGCTGCAGAAGGCATGGTGCTGGTATGGCAGAAATCATAAAGCTTTACAAAGACATTAAGAGACAAAGCCACTATCAGAGATTAATACCTCCGGAGGAAGCACTTTATATATACCTTTTCATTTATCTTTTTAAAAAAGGTATTGGGAAATTAGTATGAAAAAACTAGGAAATGATGGAATCTAAAGAATGGGACCCTCAGAAAGGACATAACTGAGCAAAGACCTTTGAGGACCAAGAGTCAACATGGGGTCAGCAGGGCCCAAAGCAGGAGGGCAAAAACATAAATGTCTTTCCTTCAAAAATATTTTATTAATTATAAAACAGAACAGCAATAATAGTGATGTGAGGAACAACATAAATATAAACAAACTGATTGCACAAAATAATATTTTATCATAATTAATATGATATAATAAATAACAATACATCATTAATGTGATTTTTCTGGCTCACCTTTCTTCAAATTGATTTACCAACTCATCAAAATGTATACTTTTAGCAACATTTTCAATCTATAGAATTGAAAATGACATCAGTGCAGGGCAAAAATGCAAGGTTGCACACAACTTTTGTCAATTTTTAATTTGACAAGGATCATTTTCTGGATGTAACTTTTACTGTTGTTGTTAAGAGTATTTTATAGGCTGGAATGATCTATTGAAATAGATTTCTTACAAACTACTTCCAAATACAAATTTTAGTATATCTAGAGCTGATGATTCTCATGGAGCAATTTTAATGAAGAGATATAACTCATGATATGAATCAGTTTTATGTTAAGTCTGAATTTAATTTTAAATATAAATGTATACAATGGCATTTCAGTATTACTTCTGATATGTCCTGTAAACTGTAGACATTATACAAAAAAATCAAAAGTAGCTTCAAAATTTCTATGTAACTCAAAATTTCTGTTTATACATTGGATAGCTGTATTGTCAATTTTAAGGAAAAGTTCCATTTTATATTATCTTCTTTGTTAACATGAAAATAGTGTTATTTTATGCTGACAATGGTAAAATGTAATTTCCATTCCTAAGCCTGTGGATATTTGTTTTGCAATGTCTCAAAGATTCTAAAATCTTTGAAGAGTTCCAAGTCCCTAATAAATGCTTTATTGTAATGTTCATGTATAGGCTTTTAGTGTGTAATAATTTACTAACAAAGTCTGCTGCCCATGCACCGGCAGCTTCTATCTCAAGGTTCAGGATGCAGATTAATATTTGTGCAGACACCAAAGGGACAGGTTCCAGGGATAATCAGCCGAGCTGGCCTCCCACGGGTCCCCCTGAGGAGCCTCTCCTGTACCCCAGGAGCTACCACTACCACCCTCAAAACTTCTCTTTGTTGTTGTTTCTTTGGTAGCAACACCACCATGGCCAGAAATCTGAGCCGAGGTTCTGGCCCAGCCACTTTGGGAACCTTTGGGGTTCCAGAGAGTCCTCAGGCATGTGCATGTGCTTTGAGCTACCAGGCAATTGTCCAGCACCCACCGTGCCAGCTGGCACATGCCACATGTGTACATGCTACCCCCTCGTACATCACTGTCACTCACACACATGTTCTGTTGTCCCTTCAAACCTCATTTAAAAACATTTTGTAACACATAGACAAAGTACTGTAGAATTGTACACCTGAGACCTATGTAATTTTACTAATCAATGTCACCCTAATAAATTTAACAATAAAAAACCCACAAGTATAAAGATAAAGTTATTAAGAATTCAAGACCATGACAGCAGAGCAATAAATTAAGCTGGGAACCCCCTGTGAGTGCAGGATACGGTGCCACTGCAGGAACCAGCTGCCCATTCAGCCAGCCGTCCAGAAAGGAAAAAGAAAGGCAGAAAGGGTAAGATGAGGATCAAAACCTATGGCAAGTGTTTCTGAGAAGTTACAGCAGCATGAGCCCCGGCGTCCCACTGTTCATCAAAACCTAACCTCTGAGTCACTGTATTCATCCTCCACCCACATCTCTGGCCACACCCAGCAAATTCCATCCTGTTGGACTCACCGTCTAGACGTAGGAACCACCACTGTAACTGCTGTTGTTTGTATTTTAGCTTCTCTGAAGAATTCTTCATTGAAGCAATCTGCAATCCAGTTCTTTTCCTTGTCACATTGAGGAAAGTGCTTATGAAAGACACTTTAAAACCTTCCAAGTGACTTACAATATTCTCTTTCATGTTTTTGGATAGGTGCAAGTCATTGCCAGATAAGAAGTTGTGCAGTTTCAAAAACTTCCGTACATGTTTTCCAAAGGTCTAGTTTTTTAATCCTCCACTCAGTTTTGTCTGTTTTGAAGTCCCAAGTTGAATTTGTTTATTTCTAGAAAAATATCTGATAATTATGCAAGACTTGGAAGCCAATCACTGTCCTGAAACTTTGGAGCAAGAGGGAAACAATGATCTTCATAAAATACCTAGACTTCATGTCTAAGTTCAAACATCCATGTAAGTACTTCGCAATGAGATAGCCACCTTACCTCCATATGCAAAAGTAATGTGCTGTGAATGCTGTTTGTTTCTTCACATAGTGCTTTAAAAAATCTAGAGTTCCACGGCTGTGACTTAATAAAATTTACAACTTTAACAGGCTCATCAAGAACATCTTTCAGCTCACTAGGAAGAGGCTTGGATGCAAGCCTCTGTCTATTAATGCAGCAGTGACTCCATGGTACATGGGAGCTACTTTGACTGTGTAGGCCTATAAAACAACTTGACATAGGCTTGCCTCCATCAGTGCATACACCACAACAATTTGACCAACTAATGCCCTTTTCAATGAAATAACCATTGGTTGCATTAATAATACCTTCCTCTGTGGTATGCTCTGTCAATGGGTAACAAAGTATCAGATTTTCCTTAATCTAATTTCCTACCATTTCCTACCTGGCAATGACAAGCAAAATAGACAAATCAACAACATCTACACTTCCATCGACCGAAATGGAAAAGAATTGACTTTTTCTAATTCTATCTTCTACTACTACAGCTTCAATATCATCGGATATGTCCTGAATTCATCAAGACATCACATTGTTTGAAAGAGGTAGCACTGATTTTGCAGACATGTTCTTCCCAAACATACAAAAACAGTATTCTTAATATAAGGAGAAATTAAATCTCCAGCTATGGTGTGGTTTTTACCACATTTAGCTACGGGATAAGCAATACTATGAAACTTTAACTGCATTCTCATTGTCATTCTTTCCTGACATCATGTAGGAAGTAACAGTTAGATGATTTTCTAAGTGCTGAAAATAATGTATTTCTCTGTTTTATATTTAAGATGTTTATTTTCTACATGTTGCATGAGCAGAAAGGATTCATGCAACTGTTAGATAATATCTTCCCACACAACACACAGCATTCCCCACAAATGAAAACCCATATTTAATATACTTTACAGAGAATTTCATTTTCTTCTGTGTAGTATCTGAGGCACCTTTTTACTGCCTCTTGGTGTGCGTATACGTATACTCATACCAGCAGACATGTGTTGAAAAGTACTTGGAGACAGGTTATAATTCACATCAAGTTTTGTTTTTTTCACCCTTACTGTTTTAAAACACTGATCCATAACTGACATGCTTAAAAATCACTGACAGGGGAAGCTGGGATGGCTCAGTGGGTTAAGCACTCACTTTGCAGCCCTGGGAACTGAGGATCGAATCCCGGCCCCAGCCTGTGTGGACCCATATACTGAACTGGGGAGTGCCCCCAGTTCAGTTCTCACTGGAGTGAAGATCCCAACCCAGTTCCTGCCCTGTGCAGTTCCTGCCCACTCCCACTTGTGGAATAAAACTATGTGGAAAAACGAGTGATGTGCAACTATGGAGACTGTTCTGGGCCCTCCCCCTTCTCTCTGTCTCTGTCTCTGTATCTCTCTCTCTGTCAAAAACAACAACAAAAAAATCACTGACAATAATAACTGAAATTATGTCAAATATTAAATTAAAAAAACACTTGAAAAGAATCATGATTAAAGAAAAGGCACTTAATTTTACTCAGTCATCAAACAGTCTGGCTACAGATGTATTTACATGTTTGAGGAGTTTCTAGCAATATCACAAGTGGATTGTTCTGAAACTGTGTGTAATGATTAGTAGAAGAGCATTTTTTAGAAGTGTTCAGAGCCACACCTTTACCAATCATCACTCGCTAAAGTGATCTAATTTTGAAGTGCCTCCATTAAAGGTAATTCAAACTTAACATTTATTGTTCCATAATTAATGTTTTACATTTTTTATACTTAATTTGTTTTTTGGTTTTTTTCATTACTGATTATAACAGCCCAGCATGTACCCCGGGGGTATGCATACCACCACTTGGGAACTGATGCTCTAGCACTGTTTTCAGAGAGCAAACAATGAATACAAAAATAACAGAGAAAAGTGAGACGAACTAGGTGAAAATCTGGAAAGGGATTACTTAAAGAATCTGGATTTGGCAATATTTCATTTCTTCAGCACTTTTAAGAAAGGAAATACCACACCTGGCCAAAAATTCTAATAACTGCAGTGAATCTGTTTAACATTTTTTATATCTTTCATCATTTTATTAGAGTTTTGTACTCTACCCTCCTAAACTGAGTGTGCTAATTTTTAACTTTGTCTTGCTGTTCCAGGATCTGAATGATGAGCAGCAGAGATTTACCAGTGCTACTGGGAGTTTCCTGGGGTGACTTGTCCCTGTGCTAAACTGCATAAGACTGCTGCCTGCTTTAGGCTCTTGTTTAGAATGTATCACTGTTCCTCATCATATGCAGTCTCAGCGGTCACCATCTCTATTAATGTAGAGATGCCTGGACCAATAGTTCTACTCACCTCCATGTCTAATTTATTTACCATTAGTTACAGAGATCTGGGAAACCAAAAAAAAAAAATTTAAATTTGTTTCAAAAGTAAAAGTGAACAGGCTATGAGAGAGGACCTTGGGAAATATTTTTAATGGCAGAGTGAACATCTGTTTGGTTGTTAATATATATATATATATTTATATATTTTTAAATATATTTTATATAATTATTATATAATTATATAATATATATATTGTTTATATATAATATAAATAATATATAATATATTATTTCTATTATATTATATATATAATTATATAATATATATTAATATTTTTTGGTTTTCTAATCATTGGTTGTATTCTGAATTATTTAGGTGGCAACCTCTGGATAAGTGAGTTGCTGCCATATATTCAAATGACTGAATTAAAATATAGTTGGTACCCGAAAAGAGACTATTGCTACAGTGAAAAGAGCATGGAACTCTATATTTAGAAGCAGATTCAAGTTCCAGTTCTGCCTTTTACCAGCTGTGTGAAAACTCACATTAACTATGCAGAGGTATTTTGAGGACCAAAAAGATAAAGATAAACAGATTAAAAAGATAACATACCTGCCTCCATACTTGGCACATATTGAGCTCATATATGCAAGCTATATTATTCTTTTTATGTCATTGAATATTTAGGGGAAATTTGGATGTGTACCTAATATATTCAAAAGGGATTATTACAGAAAGATCCAAGATGGCAGAGTAGATAAACAGTGCCTGCTTCCTTACATGATCATATCAAAACTACAACTAAATTATAGAATAATCAACTGTTCTGGAGATTTATATGAAGTCTAGCTGAAGAGAAGTTTAAATCTAAGGATATAAAGAAGAAGTCACGTCGAGACTGGTAGGAGGAGTGGAGATACAAAAAGGCCTGACCACAAACCTCCCTGTGGTGTTGAGAATTAGAAGAGATATCTTGGCCACAGAGGTTCCTCTCAAAGGAGTAAAGGAGTGAAGGACTCCAGTCCCACTCCAAGCTTCCCAGCTTGGAGTACCAGTTGCTGAAAAGAGGAGTCCCCACAACATCTAATTGTAAAACACTAAGGATTCTGACTGTACAGGTGGGGTGGAATGCTGCAGAAAACCCATATGTCCTCTGAAAAGGTCTGCACACAGACTTCCTCACTTGCAGACACTCACCTGGGCTTTGGCAGAAGGATGGTGACTAGGGGACATCAGAGGCATGTGGACCACAGACTAAGGTGTGTGGCTTAAGGTGAGTGCTGGAGGACAGCTGCCATTTTATCTGTGAGGGGTCCTTCTCTCATGCAGCTCGTAGATGGGCATCATCTGTCCTGTGTTGCACCCTCCCCATGTCCATGGCCAAATCTGAATCTAAATCGGTCTGGTGATCTCCACCCTGGTGACTAAGCCCCCCACCACAGCCAACTCCATAATGAAGGAAACATTATCAGTGGCTGAATCTTACAGGAGCCAGCAGGGGATAGTAGACCTCAGAGTTTCCTGGCTTTTTGAGGAGCCATTCCAGTCTCAATACTGGTGACAGTCATCCTCAGTCCACAACGTCACCTTTCCCAGGCGCCTCCAGTTTTAGCACAGGCAGCAACCGACTGTGGATCACTTTGTAGCCTCTTCAAGGTAGTCCTCGGCTGGTCACAGATGGTGGGCCTGCACCTGAGCCCCTCCCAAGAGACCCCAGAACCAAAATAATGGAGATTGGCTTCAGATCAGAGCAGAGCACTGCCCAATTAGCCCCACAAGCAGCACACACAAAGGAAGACCTCCAGAGGCACCAGAGCCTACTGGGGTGAATCGCACTCAGTGGGTTAAGGCCCCCTCACAGCTGCCCATAAGCTGTGGATGTAGTCAACTCCCACAGCCTAGCAGCCTGACAGTCAATCCCATCCACTGATATGCCAATAGCAATGAAGGCTCAACTATAACAGGAGGGCACATACAACCCACACGAAGGATGTTCCTGGAACACCCAGAGCAGGTGGATGCTTTTTCATTGACATGAACAAGAGATCATTTATAACTATGAAAATAAATTTTCTTTTAAGATTTATTTTTATTGTTTTTGACAGAGAGAGAGATACAGAGGGAAGGGGGAGGGCCCAGAACAGTCTCCATAGTTGCACATCATTGGTTTTTCCACATAGTTTCATTCCACAGGTGGGCAAAGCCGCACAGGGCAGGAACTAGGCCGGGGTCTCATCCCAGTGAGAACTGAACTGGGGGCACTCCCCAGTTCAGCATATGGGTCCACACGGGTACAGGGCCAGGATTCGATCCTCAGTCCCCAGGGCTGCAAAGTGAGCGCTCAACCCACTGAGCCATCACGGCTTCCCCATGAAAATTTTATGTACTGGTATATACAACTTCTGCAATTCAAAGGGCTCTGAGTAAACATGAATGTATTAGCCAAAAAAGTATTGAAACACTTTTTCTGTCAGAAATACAATTAAAGCTGTTGCCTGAGTACTGTAGTCCATTGTCATTTCTTACACTTTTTTCTTCATATATATTTTATAAATATATAGATTGTATATATTTATATATAAAAGTACTTTTCCTATTCATATTTGTTCACTTGCAACACAGTTACAATTTATGGTTAAATACAGCTATTAGAAAAGCTTCAGCTTTTCAATATAGATAATAAGCATTTTATTTCTGTGTATCAACTTAAAAAATAGTCTACAATTATTACATTAAAAAAGTTGTTGCTTTACAAATTTATTACTAAAACATACATAAAAATGAAGCCACTTTCACACTTGTTAAAAATAAACGTCAACCTAAAGAACAATGTATTTGAAATTATAGAGAGAATATATTCATTACAATGAAAAGTAGAGAAATATCTAGTAGTTGTAATGGATGTTGCAAATAAAATTCCTACAGAAATAATAGTATGAAAATCAGAACTAAAGCATATTTTTAACCAGTAAATTGGCAAGACCAAAATAATGCCTGCCCCTTGAAGAAGAAAAGTTGTGTTTAATTTGCTTAAAGGAGAAGTAATGGTTTGTGTGGCAACTCAGATCTCAGAACCATGGATTTTTCACATTTGTTTTCCATTGTAATATCCTTCAAGGTTTTCACAGCAACAACAATGGCTCAATAGACTACTCAGGCATGCAAAGCTAGAATATATTTCATTCTACCAGTTGGCAAAAAAATGTTTTTTCTCACCCACAGCTTTGACCAGGTCACCCTGCCCCACCCGTGGCCTCTCTATTGTTCTTATCAAATTCAGGCTCCTCTTCTCAACTTCAAAGGCCCCTCCAGTTTTCCCAGCTTTCATTTCCTCTCTAACCAATCTGTATTCTTCTAGCCAAGAAATTTCTCATTCAATCGTTTCATTCACTGCCCCAATCCTTCATTCATACTGTCTCTCACATGTACAACACTAGCTCAAAGCTCTTTCAACAACCTCGTCCTTCCTAAAATGTGATTAAACCTAAATTTGTTAGGTTAAATGACCGATTGCTTTTGTTGGATTGTTTTTATTTTTAAATCTAATGGCATTTGCCCTGTAAAAAAGAGATTTAAAAATGGGACCATGATCCCAGTAACAAGTATCTAGAGAATTTTAGTCATCCATGTTCAATCTATTAGACCTATCTGAGGCATGGTACAGAATAAAAAATAAAGCATCTGCAACACATTTAAATGTAGGGAATAAAGAGACTTTATTACATTTTATGATTGCTGGTTATAGAAATTTCAGTTAATATAAGTTCAGGGACCATGCCAGAACCAGAAGTAATTGGGAAGGTTAGACACTAAATATGAGATGAACAAAGTCACAAACAGCACTGAATCATGCACTGAAAGTGGTAAAATGGCAGAGATGAGAAGGAGGAACAGAGAGAGACAGGATACAGGAAGGGAAACTGGACAGCAAATAAGCACAGTATCCCAAATAGGAATAAAAATAGACCAGAGTTCAGTCTGCCGAGCAGAACTGCCTTGGGACATCTAACTGGGTACCAAATGCCAAATGGGTACATAACATTAGTGACATGAATTACTCTGATTAGACTTTGTTTCTGAAAAACCATTCCCTTTTTTGCAATAAACATTACTATAATATTAGTTTGCTTATTTTGTTGCCATTATAACTAATCCTAATGAGACTCCTTGTTGCAATGCAAAAGGTTGGATTAATTTAATGTTCCATATGTATTTTCTTCATTGTTAAAAGAACCTCTATTCATGCTCTCATTCAAAAATATACTGAGTATCAAGGTCATTTTGTCTTGAAATATCTTGAAATTATGAACCTCAGTTTCTTTATCTGTAAAATAAGGGTAATAGTACATACATATCCATAAGTTTGTATTCAAAAATTAAATGAGCTAATGCTATAAAACACTCAGAATAATTGGCACCCAGCATGCATGCAATAAAAGTTAGCTATTATTTTTTGTTATTGATATTACTATTACTATAAGAACTAGATGATAGTTGTCATTGTAACCTAAATTGAGCTATAAACCAATAAAATCTAATCTTTAAACCCATGTTTATTTATATGCATTATCTATCTTCCTATACAGTACAATGAATCATATTTTTTTCCAAACGTTTTTCCTGAGTCCTTTGCAACTCCCCTTCAATTCTCCTGAGACTAGTAATGGTGCTGGCTTGTCTCATAATCATGTATGGAAAAACATGAAAAATGACAAAGTACTGAAGTAGAATTCGTATCCCTTAATCTGTATTATAGTTAAAAGCTGAGTCAGCTGAGCCAATTCCCACACCTTGGGGTCTCAGAGGAGGGCAGATGTCATCAAAACTGCTTTTGCAACCTGCCCATTAACTGTCCCAAAGTTTTGTCATCTTTCTTTCTGCCTCTTTCTTCTGCAAGTCAATCGACCCTCTGTGAGCTCATCCACTCTTTTGATTCCTGAATTTCAGGTACCTATAGTTAACTGATATAACCAGGAAATTTGTGTGTCCAAATGGTTCTTTCTCCCAAACTATTATTTTCCCTGTGGACTCTACCTTGGTAAGCTGGTGCCACCACTACCTTCTACCTCTTCTCAGCCAAACACCTGGTTATCATCATTCCTTAAACCTTTTCCTCTCCCCAATCGATCACCAAGTTCTCCAATCTGTGGGTCCTTGGGAACAGAGACTATCTGTCTTGTTTGCACCTGAATCCTCAGTACCTGAAACAATCCCAGCACATAGTAGGCAACCCCATACACATTAACTATATGCACAAATGGCACTTAGTTGCTACTTCATAACTGCTGAATGAAGGGTGAATGCATTTCTTCAAGCTGAGTCCTCAGAAAATAAAAAGAGCATAAAAATAATTATCTTTTATTTAGATATTTCTAGTAATTTGTTCTTCTAAACAAAGCTATTAAATCATATGAAACAGTTTTGTTTTCTCCCAGAACAAGATACTATTTGTTCTGTTATAATATTAATATGTTAATCTGGCTGTTGAGTTTCAGTGAATCAAGTTCTCCAGTCTTCAGATTTTTATCCTACGAAAAACCTGTAAAAACCCTCTATTCAAAAATTATACTTAGCAAGGAGTCTTCTGAAATCCAAATTGATAAAATGGGAAACAACCTAACAACCCAAAAGAATAATATTTCATAAAATCCTATGGAGTAAAATTTCAAATCTGTGGAGCCACTGGCTAAGTGTATTAGGCAATTCCAGAAAGCATTAACTCTTTAGACCCTTTATTATCTATTAAGTAGGCAGAAGTAATTTGTCAAGAGTTCCTCAAGATTTTTGAGTAATCAACTCACTTTATCTAAAATGTTCTGGCATTTCCATTTGAGTTAATTTTAGTAAAACAGAGTTTTAAAGCATAGATATTGCTTTATTGCTAGAATGTACCGGTATGTGACATTGCATTTTACTTAGAATCAAGTCTCCAGTCAAAGCAACTCCCATTGCTTTGTTTCATAAAAAAAAAGAAAAGAAAAAACACAGTACTAATAACAGAAATAAATTAAATGCCCATACAGTCATGTCTGCATCTATGTTTGACTTAACAGAATAAGGCTTCATGAAGTGAAAATATTTCAAGCTTTTTATTTTTATCGCTACTATTCTATGCTGGGCAGATCTGAACATTGCATGTTTTCTTCAATTAGAAGACTGCCAGCAGGCAGGCTTATTTTCAGTGCAAAGTCTTAGCTTAAATTAAGCCATACATTTCAAACATCTTGTTAGAAGACACTAAGAGCAAAACTCCAAATGTATTCTTACCAGATCAATATCAGCAGTTCTGAACCATATAGCCACATTTTTGCTCTGTGTTGAGACTTACTCAAACTGCCAACTATGAAAGGAAAATAGGAACATTCCCATGAATAAGAAAAGAGAGGGAAGCCAATTAGGGCATGTGCAGGTAAACCATTGCTTTTCTAACCACAAATTATATGGTTAATGAATGGTTTTTCCTTTACATACATGTACAAATATATCCTCTTTACATATACCGGTATATAGAAATGTTCCTATACACATACTTTCTGTATAAGTAAACCCTTCCCATTTTTTGTGGTCCTAATGCTATAGGTCTAATCTTTAATCTATTCCTATTAATTGCTTGGAAGTAACAAATTTAAAATACAGAGACAGAGAGAAGGGGGAGGACCCAGAACAGTCTTCATAGATATACATCATCCATTTTTCCACACAGTTTCATTCCAAAGGTGGGCTTGGAGCTGCACAGGGCAGGAACTGGGCCAGGGTCTCACCCCGGTGAGAACCGAACTGGGGGCATTCCCCAGTTCAGCATATGGGTCTTCACGGGCTGGGGCCGGGATTCGATCCTCAGTCCTCAGGGCTGCAAAGTGAGCGCTTAACCTTCTGAGCCATCCCAGCTTCCCCAACAATTTTTATATAAGTAGTATTTATACACAGAACCACTATTTTGTGCTAATTTTAAATGCAATTAAGTTAAATGTACACAGAAAATCTTGTCTCCTTTTACAATGTGCTTGCTGTTTTATAACAGTGACACCCTAAGACTGTGAACTCTAATAGGCCCAAATTCAAATTGATTTAAATCACAGCTCTGCCCAGTCCCACACCTACAATCTGGAGCATCAGCTTGGGCTAGTGCAATAAAGCCATAGACTGGGTGGCTTAACCAAGTATTTTATTCTCACAGTTCTGTAGGGTGGACATCTACGCTGAGGGTGCCAGGGTGCTCAGGTTCTCAATGAGGGCTCTTTCCCTGGTTACGTCTTTGCATGGCCTTCCTTGGTGAATGTCACAAAGAGAGAAAGCTCTAGTCTCTTTTCTGGTAAAGATGCTAATGCCATCATGGGGAGCCACCCTCATGATCTCATCTAAACCTAATTACCTTCCATAGTCTCCAGCTCCTCATACCATTCCACTGAGAATTAGAATTTTAACATGTGGATTTTGAGGAGATCCAATCATGGAGTCTATAATAAAAAGAATAACCATCATTCTCATAGTGCTGCTGTGAGGAGTAAATAAGATAATGGCACTTAGTAGATAATAAATGCTCATAAATTGTTATATTATTATTACAACAATATTATCATTAAGCACTAATATTTAAACTCCATTTATTTTCTTTTGTAATTCTCTGACATATTCACCAGAGAAAAGCTTATCTTAAAATTAATTGACCTTTCCTTCACCAAAACCAAAATAGAATAAATTCAATGAAGATTATACTTAAACACAAAATAATAAACTAGTAGGGTTTGTCATGCAAATGCAAGGCTACTTCAACATTCAAAAAGTAATAAACATACTCTACAGGTTAACAAACTAAAGAAAAACCACATGATCGAGACAATAGGTGCAGAAAAAGCATTTGATAAAATTTAACATCTTTTATGATAAAAAAAAAACAACTGTCCAGAAACAGGAAGAAAGACATAGTTTAAAGGCTCACCTAAGTAAGACACCCCTACCTTTCTTAAAGTCATATGTGGCATATATAACATAACCTAATCCCAGGAGTAACTATCCCATTATATTCACAGTCCATACTCATGTTCAAAGGTAGGAAGATCATACAGAGTAAGAATACCAGGGGACTGGAATCTTAGGAACCATGTTAGAATTCAGTTTTCCATAACAAGCAATGAAAATAGGAATCCAATATTCTAAAAAGCAATACCTCTTACAATAGCTTTAAAAGTATCTAATAAAATTGTGCAAGATCTATTTAACAAAAATGATAAAATACTGCTAAGAGAACCAAGATAGACCTAGTAAATGGAGAGATAAACCAAGTTCATGGTTTTAAAGATTCAACATGTTTAAAATGTCAAATTGATATCTCCCTAAATTGATCTATAGCTTTAACACTATTTCAGTTAAAATCTCTGAAGAATTTTTTGATAAGCTAATTCTAAAATTTATATAAGGCAAAGTATTAACACTGAAAAAGAAATGTTGAGCAAGAGCACAGATGAGAAAAAAATCACACTAAATATAAGACTTAATACAAAACTATAAAGATAATATAAAACTATAAAAATTAAGATGCAGTGACTTTGTTCAGGAAAAATCAACATAACAGAGTAAGGAGTCTATAAATAAACTCATAAGAATATGGTCAATTAATTGTGACAGGGGCACAAAAGCAATTTAATGGGCAAAAAATAGTCTTTTCAAAAAATGGTCCCAGAAAAATTGGACATCCATGTGCAAAAAGAAAAAATTACCAGTTTACCTATACCACAAACCTTATGCAAAAATTAACTCATCATAAAGCATAACAAAATGAAAACTATAAGAGTCTTGGGAGAAATTATAGGAGAACATCTTTGTACATATGAATAAGGCAAAGAGATTCTATGACACAAAAGCATGTTCCATGTAAGAGAAAATTGATCATTTGAACTTCCCCCAAATTAAAAACATTTTCTCTGTGAAAGACAATATAAAGAGAATGAAAAGACAAGGTACAGACCAGGGGAAAATATTTTCAAATTACATATTTAGCAAAGGGCTTCCACACAGAATGTATAAAGAACCTTTAAAATTCAACAATTAAAAAATTAAACAAACAACCCAAGAAAAAAATGAGTGAAAGACACAAACAGACAACTCAATAAAGAAGACAAACTGATGGCAAATAAGCATGACAAAAGCAAATTAAAACTACAATGAGATACTACTACACACCTATTAGAATGACTAACACAAAAACAACACCAAAAATCAATCTGACAAGCAAGTCCTGATGAGATCGGGAAGCAACTAAAACTCACGTACGTTGATGATGGAAAAGAAAAATAATTTAACCATTCTGTAAAACAATTTGGCAGTTTCTTATAAAATAAAACATACATTTATCAATCTAGGTATTCACCCTAGAGAAATTTGCTTTCAAAAACTGTAAGTAAATGTTTAGGAATAATTTTTATAACTACTAAAAAGTATACTCCGATGAGTGAATGAATTAAATAAATTGGGGTACATCCATACAATGGAATACTAATAAGCAACAAATAGAAAAAACAAAAAACACTGATACATGTAACAACATAGATGAATCTTAAAAGTATTATGCTCAGTGAATGAAGACAGTCTTAAAAGCTAACGTATCACATGATTCTTTTTATATGACACTGTGGAAAGAACTGATTGTAGGTTTGGAGAACAGGTCAGTGGTTTCCAAGGGCTTGGGTTAGGAATCTGAATTTGACTATAAAGGACAACGTGAGGACATATTTGAGGTATTAGAATTGTTGTGTATACTGATTGTCTTTGTGATTACACATCTACCAGTATGTGTGTGTTAAAACTCATAGAACTGCACATATAAAAACAAAGTAAATTTTATTATAAACTTCAGAAGTAAAAAGTAAATAAATAAAGTAAAAATTATTATCATAGGAACACACGTTAACACACTAATATAAACTGAAAAATAAAGTCAGCCTATTGCTGGCAAAAAGTAACCTTAATTTGGCCATTAATTTAAACATCAAAAACTGGCTTTACCAATTAGGTCAATACTGTAGAAATTGAATAAATCAAATTAACAATTTCAAAGTTTTGGTGTGTATATTTAAAACATATGATAATACAACAAGCTTCTTATTGAAAATATTATATTAAAAATTCATTGAAATTAATATTTTAGTTTTTCCAAATCTTTCTTAGTTCACATATGGGATTAATTAAAGTGCCTCTAAGTGAAAGAATAATACAGAAACATTTGATAAATCCTGATAAAGGGCTCCAAAATTAAGACCATGATGTAAATATTGTCTCTAATGACTGAATAACAAATTCATGTCCAAGTAATTTACTTTCCAACTTTGTACTTTTAAAAATGAAAAATCTACACAAGTTGCTATCTAATCATTAAGAATAATTTTAACAAATTATTAATACGTGACTTTTGATATTAAACTAGAATGCTGCTCAAATTGAATGCCATTATTATAATAAAACTATTTCTATTCCAAGTTTTTAAAGCACTACAATCTAGAAGACAAAAAAATAGAAATTGAATTGAGGCCAAACCATGTTGCATTCTCCACAACCAGTTTTAAAAGAAAATTTAAAAATGAGACATCATCAAAATGGCAGTGTGAGGAGATACTCTTGAAACTTCTCCTGGAAAATACAATGAACTGAACAACTAAAATGTAATAAGGGAATTCTTAAGCAACATAGAGCCTCAGCTGAGAGACCCACTCATTGCAAGGAAACACTTAAAGTCCAGAGAAAGGGAGGCAAGTGGCAAAGAGTAGGAGGGAGCAATGTGGAGACACACTGGGGAGCATGACCCAGAGACAAGCAGAGGAGAGACTGAGGTGGTGATCTGGGGGTGCGGGCCAAAGTGCAGAAGAACTCTGGATGGGTTGGAGGCTAAGAACCAAGAAGAGTGGAGGCTCTAGCAGCAGCAGTGCAGGGCAGATAGCAGGAGTGTGGGCAGATGACAGGAGCATGGTGCAGGCTAAAGGAGAGCTACACAGGATGGTGCTTGTAGCTTGGTGCAGGCAAATGGAGTTCAGCATGGGTGTCTAAAGCATGTTGCAAGCAGCAGGATTAGGGCACTGGAGGCTGGAGCACAGCACTGGGGCTGGAGCGCAGCATGGCCCTGGATGAGTTAGGGCTCCAGCAGAGTACTGCACTTCCTTGGACACAGAGCATGACTGTTTGTTCTTACTCTCTCCCAAACCATGCCACCCCCAACTCCACCTAGTCCCTGATTACAGCAACCTGCAATGGGAAAACCACATTATTTTTTGCTGCAAATAAACCTGTGCCTTTCACAACAAACCCCGCTCCCACACTTCCAGGTGAAACTGGCAGAAGGGCTTGGGAAAACTGTAATACATAGGAGTGGCATCTTCTGCCTGCACTGGGATCTCAGAGACATAGAATACCATAGCTCACTATTTTCTCCCAAAGAGGAGGTACACTGAGACCAAGACAACTGGGTCAAAGAAGAGAAGCCCGTCTTCTAGGAGATCACTCAGTATGAGAAGACTGGATAACCAAGAGAAAATATAGTAAGACACTACAATGACACCACATGGTAAGAGAAAGACCTCTTCATATCTATCAGGGAAAAAGACCTTATGACCAGGAAGAAAAATACTCCAAAAGCAATGATTACTCAAGGGAATGAAGCTGCTCATAAAGAAAATGAAAAGTCTCCAGAAAAGAAACGTACACATATGGAAATATATGAGCTAAATGACACAGAATTCTTTTTATTAATTGTTTTAGACAGAAAGAGACAGACAGAAACAGAGAAAAACAGAGATAAGCGGGAGGGACCAGAGCAGTCTCTAGAGTTGTACGTCATCAGTTTTCAACATTGTTTTGTTCCACACAGGTGGATGGGGGTTATGCAGGACAGGAACCAGACTGGGAGCTTCCCACATGGGAGGCATGCCCCATGAGCTGGGGCCCTAACTGGGGGCCTCCCACACATGGGAAGCTCACCCCAGTGAGAACCAAACTGGGGGCCTCCTACATGGGAAGCACACCCCAATGCAGCATACAAGTTCACACAGGCCAAAGCTGGGACTTGATCCTTGGACCCTGGGGCTACAAAGCAAGTGCTTAACCCACTAAGCCATCCCGGCTTCTCTGACACAGAATTCAATTGTAGTTTTGAAAGCACTCAAAGAAATCAAAGAAAGGCAGCTAAGCAAAGAAAAGCAACTTAATGTTCTCAGAAAGGAAATCTGTGAGCAAAAGGAATACTTTAACAAGGAAAATAAAACTATAATAAAGAACCAAATAGAAATTCTGGAGATATACAATGCAATAAAAGAAATAAAAGGTGAAATAGCTAGCATAGGAAGCAGAGCTTAGCAGATGGAAGAAATAATTAGTGATATCAAAGACAGAAATATGAAAATGTCACAAAAGGAAGAAGAGAGAGATGTGAGTTAAAAAAAAGAAATGATCTCTATAAGAACTATCTGACACCATTAGAAAAAGCAACATAAGAAGAATAGATATTCAAGAGGGAGCAGAGGATGGAATGAGCACAGAGAATTTACTCAGACAAATAGTAGATGAGAATTTCCCAAATCTAATGGAAGAACTGGAATCTCAAATCCAAGAAGGAAATAGGACCTCTAGCTACCTGAATCCTAGTAGACCTTCTCCAAGGCACACTATACTGAAGTTGTCAAAGGTCAAAGAATCTTCAAGGCAGCCAGGAAAAAGAACACCGTAATCTATAAAGAAAAGCTCATCAGATTATCATCAGACTTCCCAACAGAAACTCTATAAGCCAGGAGGAAGTGAAATCAGGTTTTCAAAATATTGAGAAAAATTAACAGCCAAATATGATCTATCCAGCAAAGTTATCCTATAGATATGAAGGAGTAAGACCCTTTCAGACATACAGAAGCTGAAGGACTTCTCCAGCCCAAGGCTGGCATTTCAAGAAATACTGAAGGAGGCTATTTTACCTGAAACAAAAAGAAAAAATAAATACTGATCAACTGGGAACAAAAACATAAAAGGAAGGAAGTAAAGGTTTAAATATAAAAAATAAACAAATAAATAAATACATAAGGAAACAAAGGAAAAATTATAGAACTCCATCAAACTAAAATAATGGACAGAAAGAAAAAAGCAAAGAAGCAATTGAAACAAGGGGTACCAGAAAGCAAAGGATAAAATGGCTATAGGAGATCTTCATATATCAATCATCACCCTAAATATAAATGTACTGAACTCACCAATAAAAAGCACAGATTAGCAGACTGGATTAAAAACAAAACCCAACTTTATGCTGCCTCCAAGAGACACACCTCAGCCACAAGGACAAATACAAACTCAAAGTGAAAGGGTAGAAAACAATACTCCAAGCAAATGGCATCCAGAGAAAAGCAGGTGTAGTCATACTTACATCTGATGAAATAGACTTCAGGATCAAAAAGGTAATAAGAGAAAAAGATGGACATTTTATGATGATAAATGGGGCAATACAATAGGGAGACATGACATTTATTAATATATATGGCCCCATTAGGAAGCACCAAAATTTACAAAGCAACTACTAACAGATCTAAAAGGAGAATTTACAAAAACACAATTAAAATAGGGGACATAAACACCCCCTTGACAGCCATGCACAGATCATTCAAACAGAAAATAAATAAAGAAATATCAGCTTTAAATGATACATGCAACTGGACATAATTGACATTTATAGGACATTTCATCGGACAACACAAGACTAAACATTCTTTTTTAGTGCACATGTAACATTCTGAAGTATAGACCAAATACTGGATCACATAACTAGCCTCAGCAAATTTAAAAAGATTGAAAGCAAACCAAGTGTACACTTTGATCACAGAGCTTTTAAATTGGAGATCAACTGCATAAAGAAAGAAGAATAAAAAAAAAACAACATATGCATGAAGATTGAAAACATGTTATTAAAAAATGACTGGATCAAAGAAGAGATTAAAACCAGATAGAAACCAATGAATGATGATGAAAATACAATGTATCAAAATTATTGGGATGCAGTGAAAGCAGTCATTAAGAAGAAAATTTATATCACTACAGTCCTACCTCCAGAAAAAAGAAAAATCAGAAGTAAACAATCTAACATTACATCTTAAAGAATTAGAAAAAGATGAACAAAGAAAACCTAAAGTCAGAAAAAGAAAGGAAATAATAAAAATTAAACTAGAGCTAAATGAAATAGAGAACAGAAATACAATAGAAAAAAATTAATGAAACAAAGAGCTGGTTCTTTGAAAAAATTAATAAAATGGACCCCTTGCTAAGCTCATCAAGAAAAAAAAAAGTAAAGGGATACGTGGATCGCTCAGCAGGTTGAGCACTTGCTTTGTAACCCCAAGGTCTGAGGATCAAGTCCCTGTCCTGGTCCCTGCCCCAGCCAGTGTGAACCCATATACTGAACTGTGGTGTGCTTCCCATGCGAGACACTCCCTGGTTCAGTTCCCTGTTACAGCTCCACATCCACCTGTGTGGAATGAGACTGTCACAACTAGTGATGTACAATTATGAAGTCTACTCTGGGCCCTCCCCTGTTCTCTCTCTCTCTCTCTCTCTCTCTCTCTCTCTCTCTCTCTCTCTCTCTCTCTCTCTCTCTCTCTCTCTCTCTCTCT
>PVKE010024937.1:0-23422 GCA_004027555.1 Craseonycteris thonglongyai
TAACAGGTGTGAGATGGTATCTCATTGTGGTTTTTATTTGCATCTCCCTAATTGCTAGTGAAGTGGAGCATTTTTTCATATATCTGTTGGCCATATGTATGTCTTCACGAGAGAAGTGTCTGTTAAGGTCATCTGCCCATTTTTTAATTGGATTGCTTGTTTTTTTCTTGTTGAGTTGTACAAGTTCTTTATATATTTTAGATATTAGCCCCTTATCAGAGGCATTATTTGCAAATATTTTCTCCCATTCATTTGGTTGTCTCTGTGCTTTGTTGATGGTTTCCTTTGTCGTGCAGAAGCTTTTTAGTTGGATAGAGTCCCATTCATTTATTTTTGCTTTTACTTCCCTTGCTTTTGAGGTCAGGTTCATAAAGTCCTCCCTGAATCCCAGGTCTGTGAGTTTAATACCAATGTTTTCTGCTATGTAGTTTACTGTTTTGGGTCTTATTTGGGGGTCTTTAATCCATTTTGAGTTAATTTTGGCATATGATGACAGACCATAGTTCAGATTTATTATTTTGCACGTGGTTTTCCAATTTTCCCAGCACCATTTACTGAAGAAATTGAAAGATATTCCATGTTCATGGATTGAAAGAATCAACATAGTGAAAATGGCCATATTACCCAAAGCAATATACAGATTTAATGCGATTCCCATCAAAATTCCACAGACCTTCATTCAAGAAATAGATATTAAAAATTATCTAATTCGTATTGAACCACAAAAGACCCCGAATCAACAAAGCTATTCCTAAGAAAAAAGAATAAAGCTGAGGACATCTCACTGCCTGACTTTAATCTCTGCTACAAAGCCTCAATAATCAAAACAGCTTGGTATCGGTAAAAAAAAAAAAACAAAAAAAAAAACCAGATACATAAACCAACAGAACAGAATTGAAAACCCAGAAATAAATCCACAAATGTATGGACAGATTATTTTCAACAAAGGAGTGAAAAATACACAGTGGGGAAAAGAAAGTCTCTTTTCATTTGTTTTTTAAGATTTATTTTATTGTAAGAGAGGAGGTGAGAGAGAGAGAGAAGGGGGAGGGCCCAAAGCAGTCTCCACAGTGTACATCATTAGTTGTGACATAGTTTCATTTCACACGGGTGGATGTGGGGCCACACAGGGTGGGAACTGCACCAGGGCCTCCCACGTGGGAGGGGAGAACCTTCCCACATAGCCGTCCCAGCGGTTACCAGTCGCACCACAGTTCAGCATATGGGTTTGCACAGGCCTGGGAGGGAACTGAACAGTGCTCAACCTCTGAGCTACCTCGGCATCCCCTGTTTATTTTTATTTTTACTATGGCTAGCCTTCCCAAAGCTCATTACCTCAAGCTGACTTTCTAAGTCTGAGAGGGATGTTAGGAGGCACTTGCGCCAACCAGATTTTGATACGAGTTATGGCACCTACATTAACCATATTGCCTCATTGGACTGTAATTTAAAAGAGAGCTCAAATCTGTTGACTCAGAAATCCAGGGGCAGCCCAGAAAGGAAGAGGTTCACCGGGTTTATTGTACTTGCCACAAAGAGGGCAGAACAACTGAACACTGCTGGGATACACCAAAGGCAACGCTTTTACACAGGGTTC
This sequence comes from Craseonycteris thonglongyai, assembly GCA_004027555.1. NCBI lineage: Eukaryota > Metazoa > Chordata > Mammalia > Chiroptera > Craseonycteridae > Craseonycteris > Craseonycteris thonglongyai. The sequence goes on from PVKE010024937.1 coordinate 1,598, forward strand.
GGCAATTTAATTTGTCTTTGTACTTTATGAATTGCAGGCAAAGATATATTTGCAGGAGAATACATGGGCATTTTTGAAAATGATTAATTAAGCATGCAATTTATACGAAAACAATTTACTGCAGGACATTATCAGGACACCCAAAATGCGCATGCAATTTCCTCGCCTCCTAATTTGTGGACATAATTTATTTTGATTGTGCAATTAGGAAAGGAGACCTTTATTAATTTCAGTGCAAGTCTAAAGAACCGAGACAAATTTAGCAGAGAGACAGTCTGCCTTAATGGAAAACAGGAAGGCGTGGCCTGGGACGCTTGCCTGTGGATAAGCTTTCTGAATCCGAAGCCATGGAAATACATCTACTTCTACTGCGGACTGTTTTCAACAGGCCACTGAGCCAATCTGAGCTTCAGCCTTTTCTTCTCTAAAATGGAACTGAAACAACCCTTGTCCTGGACCGGGCATGTAATAGCTGGTTTGGAGGACCTGTAGGGGTTCAGGTTGTCCCTTGGTAATGGCAGCTGTCCCATGTCTAGCCTATCTGTGCAGACTCATCCCTGCCCAGACCTCCCCTTCAGGTGAACGCAATTGCACAGCCTGCGTCAGGTTCACTGCATTGACTCGCCAGCTAACTCTAGGCCCACAGAGACGAAGGGGGAGTGGGCACCAGATATATCGGGTTGGAGGGGGACCTGATTCTGGGAGGTGGGCACATAATGCAATGCGTGGGTGATGTGATGTGGAGTTGTCCATTGGGAAACTGTCTGATTGTTACCAACCAATGTCACCCCATTAAATTTAACAATATATTAAAAAAAAAAAAAGAAAGAAAGAAAGCAGACGACAGACTGGAAGAGGTGCTTGTTTTGTGAGAAGCAAACAGCCAGCACCCATGACCTCACTAGCCCAGTCCTATAACACGCCAATAAGCTAGTCTAAATCATCAAAACTTCTAGCCATTTTCAAATCATAAAGCCCCCAGGGGGGAAGCTGGGATGGCTCAGTGGGTTGAGTGCTCACTTTGCAGCCCCGGGGACCGGGGATCGAATCCCGGCTCCGGCCCATGTGGATCCATATGCTGAACTGGGGAGCTCCCCCAGTTCGGTTCTCACTCGGGTAAGACCCTGGCCCAGTTCCTGCCCTGTGCAGCCCCGTGCCCACCTGTGGAGTGAAACTATGTTGAAAAACCAATGACGTGCAGCTATGGAGACTGCTCTGGGCCCTCCCCCTTCTCTCTGTCTCTGTCTCTGTCTCTGTATCTCTCTCTCTCTCTCTGTCAAAAACAATAAAAATAAAATCTTTAAAGCCCCCAAACAGTAGGTGTTTTTGTAGGATTTGGGGAGAACTATCAAATCATCAACAGAACACTTTTGGGGAGCCTGTCAGTGACGTGAAGGCAGCTCCCATTGACCCCTGGCCCCACTCTTTGCCCCCCACGTACTGAACACAGAAGAGGGGGAAAGAGGGGAAGCAGAGATGGCTCAGTGGGTTAAGCGCTCGCTTTGCAGCCCCAGAGCCTGAGGATCAAATCCCATCCCTGGCCTGCATGGACCCATATGCTGAACTGGGGTGTGGCCCCCAGTTCAGTACTTGTGGGGGTGGACTTCCCATGTAGTACACCCCTGGTTCGGCACCCCGCTCACAGGGGCATGCCTCCCATGCAGGAGGCCCCAACCCAGTTTCTGCTCTACACACCACCCCCCACCCCACCACCCACCTGTGTGGAACAAAACTATGTCAAAAACTGATGACGTGCAACTATGGAGACTGTTCTGGTCCCTCCCCCTTCTCTCTGTCTCTGTCTCTCTGTCAAAAACAATGAAAGAAAGAGAGAAAGAGAGAAAGAAAAGAAAGAAAAGAAAGAAAGAAAGACAGAAAGAAAGAAAGAAAAAGAAAGAAAGGAGGGAGGGAAGAAAAGGAAGGAAGGAAGGAAGGAAGGAAGGAAGGAAGGAAGGAAGGAAGGGAGGGAGGGAGGGAGAGAGAAAAGAAAGGGATGAAAGAAATCAACACACTAGACCCCCTTCCTATGGGATGTCACGCAAGGGCCACAACAGCCCCATAAAGCAGGTATACTTGTTCCCATTTTGCAGATGGGACTCAGAAAGGTTCACTGGGGCTCAGAAAGGTTAGGTGGATCCTACCAATTGACTACAGAGTCCATGTTCTTTCCTCTACTGTGGGCTTCCCTAGGGGTGCAGAGAAGAGGGACTATGGGGTCCTTTCCTTCTTGTGAGCCTTCCTTTTAGCAGCTGAGCCTTAAAAGACATTTTTGCCACTTCCTGAATTCGAAGGGCACTTAGCTTGAGTGTGCTGAAATTCACCACTTTCACTGTTTTGTGTCAGTCTTTACCCTTTCCTTTGTTTTTGATAAACTACCACCTTCAATTTCCATAGCACTTGATTGTTTCCTACATACATTCACAATAGTTATTTACTATATACATAACCTGGACTTTATCAGAGTGGATTCACAACATCAACATTACATTTTTCTTCATAAACAAATCCCAATGCTGCTAAATCCCCATATATCCAAATTAACAAAAGTCTAAGTTTTCCACCCCTATACGAAGAAGCTCCCTCCTTGTTTGATCAGAATCCCCAGATATACTTACTCAGTCTTCAGATTCTGTCTGGATTCCCCTGCTTTAAGGGTCCAAGCAAACCAAAGAAATGCCAGGTTCACTGCCAATGCCAACACTATTACCAAATCAGGAAGGTGCCGCTGGGAAAAAGCTTTGTTCATTGGAACAGACACAAGAAAAACCTGGGAATTGGATTATTTGCTTCCACTGTTGCTGTGGTTACTGGGACACTGGGTGGTTACCCAAACCAAGGGGCTTTCCCAAAGCTGATGGCCCCTATGCTCTCCCCTGCAGTGGCTCCTTGAACCCCACTCTGGTTCAACCATGGATGTCCCCACCCTAACACAACCTAGAGTTACATTCCTAACTCTAAACTTGCCCATTTCTGCCCCTGAACACAAACCACGTCCTTAAGCAGTTTCTAGCACTAGCCAGTGACTGTGCCCAGAGGGGTTCACCCGCAAGAGTCTTGGGCCTGATGCGATCTTGGGGGTCACTTGTTCACACTCTGCCATCCAGTAGAGTGGTTTCCTCTTAAAACTCCTGCCCACCTTTCTGGAGCTCTGACCTAGGTGGGCTTTGCCCCAGTCCATCAGAACGTGGAAGTTTCCTTGGGCGCCTTATAAATTTGTGGAAAGACACAAGAGTAGAGTAAAGTTTTGCCAGATACTTAAGTACCTTAAAGGGGTCACTAGGTGGTCCTCCCCTAAGTCAGGTGAGGCTTCCCAAGAGTAAATCAATTCTCTCTCCTTGAGAAAGAAAACTGCTTATAACTCTAAACTGCCAGTAATTAACGAATCAGTAAGCAGAGCTGAAGTCCTGGCTGCCTGAGCATTCCATTTCCCTCTGCCTAGGGTTGTTGCTCACGTTGCTGAGGACATGAGAAATATGCACACACAGTTCTCTTTAGGTGATGTGGCATACTACAAATGATGATTATCCCTAGGACAGAAATGATATCACACACGATTCATTGACCGCCTACAGTGACATTGTCCTAGATGCTCTTTTGATGGTATCTTATTTAATGGTCACAATAACCTTACAAGGTAGATGCTATCATCATTCTTGCATTACAGATGAGAAAGCTACAGCGCAAGGAGGTTAAGTGGCAAACTAATCAATGGCAGGACTGGATCTGATCACACATCTGTCAGATTCAAAAGTCTGTTTTCTCAACATTTGTGAATTTTGAGTTCGAAACAACCAATTTGGATAAAACTTCCACTGCAGCCTTAGATTTAACAATTACTAGCTGAATGACCATTGGTAAAATACACTTTCATTGATCATCTATTTTCTTATATGTAAATGGAACTAAAAATGGCCACCTTCCGGGGTTTGGGGGGGAGGGGGTCCAATAATAGGAGAAGAGCTTCATAAATCATAAAACACGTGTAACATAAGCTATATTTTCCACTTGTCTCTTGGTAACCTGGACAGCAACGGGATAAAAATAGGCCCTGGAAATCTTGATGACAGCGGCCATTACTTTGATTACAAGGATTGCCTTCGTGCCCTGACAGGTTGAGGAGACAGCAATAAGACGCCTCTAACATAGCTAACACATTACAGTGGACATCTGTCACTGGTAGCTGCCAAAATCTTTGGATGATTCTCCACACTGTGAAGCCCACCTTCTCCACATAGAATGAAAAAAAAACAAATACAAACAAAAACATTAGTATATCTTAACCTCCTTTGTTCTGGGTTTGAGAACAGACTTGTGGTTCAGGTCCTACCACTCAGACCCACCCAATATGATTCTGATCTGAAGACATATGACAGGACCAGTGATGGTCCTAGTCAGGGCTGGTCATGCTACAGACGTTCTCTAATCTATGTGATCATCCCAATAGATAAGTAGTATGACTGCCATACCACAACTGAGAAACCTGGAGTTCAGCGAGGTGAAGTGATCATGTAATAACATGTTACAGCCAGTTGATATGCAAGCCAGGCTCTAGAAAAAGCCCCTCTGTATCCAAAGCCCTCCATTCCTCCCACCCCATAACACACTGGAATGGAATATGGACTTGGACCCAAGAATTTCCAGATTCCCGAAGATCAGCCTTCCCATAAAGAGAAAGAAATCACCTACTTTAAAAGATACCCAAGGGGAAGCCGGGATGGCTCAGTGGGTTAAGCGCTCACTTTGCAGCACCGGGGACCGAGGATCGAATCCCGGCCCTGGCCCGTGTGGACCCATGTGCTGAGCTGGGGAGTTTCCCCAGTTCAGTTCTCTCTCTGTCTCTCTATCTCTCCCTCTCTCTCTGTCAAAAACAATTTAAAAAAAAAACAAAAAAGATACCCATTGTTATATTATATAATGACCCCATCCCCCAAAAAAGAAAAGAAAACCAGCTCTCATATATTCAAGTAAGATATTCTTCTTAAGATTTACTTAATCAGAAAGAATAAAGGGGGAAGCTGGGATGGCTCAGTGGGTTAAGCGCTCACTTTGCAGCACCGGGGACCGGGGATCGAGTCCCAGCCCCAGCCCGTGCGGAACCATATGCTGAACCGGGAGCTCCCCCAGTTCAGTTCTCTCTGTCTCTGTCTCTGTCTCTCTCTCTCTCTCTCTCAAAAATAAATAAATAAATATATATTTTAAAAAGAAAGAATAAAGATTGATTTTCTTATTACTCATTCTAGGGGTTTTATGTATTTAGATTGCAAACTATCCTAAGAGGCAATTTGAAGTAATGAAAGTAAATGGTATCTATTTAAGGACCAAAGCATTTGTATTTCAAAGAATCGTCATTATACTAGCCCTACTGACCAACACTCTCCTAGCTTCCCTCCTAGTAATTATCGCATTCTGACTTCCCCAAACAAACACTTACTCAGAAAAAGCAAGCCCCTACGAATGTGGCTTCGACCCTATAGGCTCCGCCCGCCTTCCTTTCTCAATAAAATTTTTCCTTGTAGCCATTACATTGATCAACAATAACATAATTGAAGTTTTCCTTTTCGTTTTGGATTTTTTAATGTTGAGGAAAATGACATGGAAAAGTCACCATGTTTTTGTTATTGTCTAAGTGTCAGGCAAAAATGAAAACAGGTCTATCACATGAGAAGCAAGCCACTAAGGAGGGGGCGACCAGCTCCACCCCAGCTACAGGCACCGCTGATGGGGTTCAGAGTCCCAAGCCGGGAGTATCACCCACTCTTATGGCCTTCACTTCATAAAAAGAAAATAACACACACACAAAATGTCCCAGGTCAAATACAAATGTCCTAGGAAAATGAAATCAACCATTTTACGAGCACAATCTTTTCGACAGGAATCCTAAAAATAGGTCACTCGTTTCTTACAATCCAAGTATCCGAAAATTCAGAAATATTCCTATAAAAGAGGACATAAAACACGTTGTATTGCATTAATGTGCTGCATTTCCTTGATTCTGAGATAGCATTATCAGATGCTCCACTGGATTATTAACAGCTTCTCAGAGAAAAAGAAACAATATTTCAAATAAACGTGTTCTTTTAAGATAAACCCCAATTTCCTGAAGATAAAACGGTAAAGAAAAAACTCAGGTTCAAGCCAAACAACACATACTGAAAAAGGTTGAAACATTGATAGTCTGTCATTTTCTGTTTATTCCTGTTTATTAATTAAAATTCTTTGGGTTCCAAGGTATTAGTTCAAGCATTAAACCAAAGGAAGATTTTATTCTAAAAATCTACAGGGGTGTCTCATTAAATCCAAAGGCCAGATCTTAATAAGAGACAGAAGCTAGCAACTGGAAAATTGGAGAATCCTAAGAAATATGGTCTCTGCATTAGTTATCTTCACCCCTTTCTACTTAGCCTCTTTATTATTGTCTTTCTTTAAAAACAGACTTCTTTCTTCCTCAGTCATGTGGTAATATTTGACAAAACTGTAGTTTACTTCTCTAGGTTCAAAGTTCTCCCTCTCCCAGGGAAGAGAATCTGATTGTCTAACTTAGGTCAAATGTCCTTTACGTATTGGAGGTTAGGAGAATAGGGGAAGCTGGGTCTTGTAGAAAGATACAGTGCCAGGGACCCACCCATGTGAATGGAGTGAGGAAGGGGAACAGAATTCTCAGGAAGGGGAGAACAGCTCATGGGTTGGGCAGCCTATCCTGAAGCCATTCTCCACCTAGCGGTTCACACATCCCAGATGAACAGCTTGGGACACAATCACATGAATGTATGTTTAGGTGACCTTGTGAGAAGGAACAGTTTCTCGAAGTGGCAGTAAATCTCAGGTATCAAATATCCCTCTCAGCATATATTCCTTCAATGAACATTGGCATTTGTAAGACCACCTTCCAAGGGGGGCACCAGTATAGTTCAGCTGTTGAATATTTGCCTCGCAATCAAATGCTTGCCTTGCAATCACAAGATCCAGGTTCGAGTCCTGACCCTGGCCAGCGCAAACCCTTATGCTGAACTGTGGTGCAACAGGTAACTGCCAGGATGGCACTGTGGCAAAGGTTCTTCCCTCCCATGCGGGAGGCCCCTGGTTCGGTTCCAGCCCCTGTGGCCCCACATCCACCTGTGTGGAATGAAACTATGTCACAACTCATGATATACAACTATGGAGACTGCTCTGGGCCTTCCCTATTTTCTCTCTCTCTATTTCCTTCTCTCAAACAATAAAATAAATCTTAAAAAAAAGGAAAGACCAACATCCATACAGTAGTTTTGCTACTATTTCAATTACTTGTAACCTGAGATAAACAAGTGTTGGTTTTATTACTAAAAGTTTCTGAAATGTTGCCAATGAAACCTGAAATGCCTGAATACATGAATGTGAAGTTGTAGCTCTAAAGCCAGCGGTCAGGGAAAGCCGGGACGGCTCAGCGGGTTAAGCACTTGCTTTGAAGCCCCGAGGACCGAGGATCGAATCCCGGGTCCGGCCCAGGCGGACCCACATGCTGAACTGGGATGTGCTTCCCAAATGCGGTGAGGCCCCCAGTTCAGTTCAAAAACAAAAAAAAGATAAAGTCAGTGGTCAGCACTTTGCCCCAAAACCAGCTCTGTGTCTGCACTTAAGATTCAGCAGTTGGGCCTAACACGTATGTCATGTGATCGGAACTCAATTTGGGCTTTTCAGTTTTACAATCTTACATATAAAGACTAAAAAGTAAAACTGTGATAGACAAAGGGATTATGAAAATTGGCCATTTTCAATAGCCAAGGTAAAAATTACCTAATTTTAAGGCCTGGCATATTTTGACATGCAGTTGATTCTATTATTTGGGTAGGGTTATGTTTTCTGATAGATTTTATTGATTACTTTTATTATCCTGAAAAATATTTCTTTCTTTTTTGTTATAGTTTGTTTAGGATTTTTTAAAAATAGGTTTTTGTTTGTTTGTTGCTTTCAGCTTTATATCTCACATATGAGTGAAATCACAGTTCTCAACTTTTTCTGACTTATTTTGCTTAGCATGTTAATCTCAAGATCCATCATGTTGTCACAAATTGCAGTATTTCATCTTTTCTTATGGCTGAGTAGTATTCCATTGTGTAAATGTACCACATCTTCTTCATCCAGTCACCTATCAATAGACACTGTTTTTTTCTATGTCCTGGCCAAAAACTCAAAGACACAGGCAACAGTTTAGTGGTTACCAGAGGTAAGGAGGCAGAAGTGGGTAAATGGGGTCCAATATATGGTGACTGAAGTAGATTTAACTTTGGGTAGTAAAGAAAAGGCAATACACATATGCTATAGTATAGATTTGTGCACTTGAAACCTATATAATTTTATTAACCAGTCACCCCAATAAATTTAATAAGATAATATTTTTAAAAATAAATAAATGCATATATATGTGTGTATGTATGTATGTGTGTGTGTATGATGTTGAAATCTGGTTAGGAAGACATTAGGAAGTATTTACTTTCTTGAAAGAATCTTCGTTGACCTGGTGACAAATATGTGGTTAATTCCCAAAAACAATGACTACGAGAAGCTGTGGTCTTAGGCTGCTCCGAAGTGCGCACTACCGCTTACATGTCCTTTGCTCCAGAGAAGTCCCTGCCTTAGGAAAGGAATCATGTGCTTCCTTCAGTCACATTCAGGCCTAATTCCTGTCACAGGGAAGATGAAAATGCCTGATGTTGATATTTCCTTTTGAATAGAAGCCTTTCTGGGAAAATTGGTGGCTGTATTAATGACTGCTTGCAAGGAAGGAAGAAACAGCAGGCAGAGTGAAGAGAGCCTGGAATATGGAGACAGTCTGTGACTAAAATAAGCAAAATGGGAGCAGAGAAAACATGAAAGAATGAAAAGTGGAGGTCTGTTCATGCATATAGCATACCTACGTGCTAGGAAAAATGGCTAAACCCAATTTTTTATAATACCTCAAAGACAGTTTGGTTGTCTTCCTATATTTTCCTTTTTTAGGAGTGAATGTCTTATGGTCAATAGGTATACTCACTCAGCTGCCTCCATGATCTGAGGGGAGTGTGTCACCAGCTGACTAATTCGAAAGCGGCCTCACAGAGCTGTACTGCCTTGGTGAGTTTTTTAAATCCATTGCTCAGAGCCGGACTCATATTGACTGAACTCTTAGTCTAATATCTGAAACCAGAATACAAATTTATTTAGTTACAGTGAAATAAAATGCCAAGAGGTCCATACACTCAGTCCATTGATCCAGGCATTCTCTTTCTATCAGTGCATTAACTACACAGGGAACCAAATCGTAATAACAAAGTAAACTTGATGAACACAGAATCAAAGCTAAGAGAGTTAGTTTATGAGTTGGATATTTAATAGCAACAGGATTAATATCTCAGTAGGGAGGTTATTAGACCAGCTATATCACCTTGGGCAGATCCTCTCTCTCTCTCTCTCTCTCTCTCTCTCTCTCTCTCTCTCTCTCTCTCTCTCTCTCTCTCTCTCGCTTCCTTTCTTCCTCCTTGCCCACCTCCCTCTTTCCCAAGTGGTTTTAGCCAAATTTACACCTTAACATAGGCTTTCTTTATCAATGTTAATGGTATCAGTAAGTTTAAAGAGAAAATTCATTATATGTTTATCTTAAATGTTTAACTCTCAGACAACAATCTTGTATCTTTCATTTCCAGATTCTTGGACAATATTGTAGTAAAGCTACAGGAACTTACAATACTATATTTTTGTGTTACATTGGGCACTTGGGACCCTTGAAATTTCATTCTTCAGGCTTCCAATGCTTGATGCTCTGTAGGTGAGAGTCACAGAAAATTAACATCACCAGCATTTCCCAGGCCTTTGAGATATAATATGTTCTGATGAACTTCAGGGGTTTTTTCTGAAATTCATGAGGAATTGGTGGGATGACCAACCATGAGATGAGCAAATGGGTTTCTTTGTCAAAGGCATCTACAATAGTAGAGACATTAATAGATTCTGTCATGGAAATGCAATGGATGAGAGTGATCTACCGATGTTTGGAAAGAGAAAGATTCAGAGCTTAAAAAGATTAAAGGATAAAAAAAAATGAGTGGAAATTCAGACAGCCTTATCATTCATGCATTCAGTTTTCAAACAACTCACATTTTTGGATAGATGGATAAATAGATTATAATAGAGAGAGAGATTAGATTAGATAGATTTGATTAGATAGATAATAAATAGATAGAAGATAGGTAGATAATTAGATGATAGATAGATAGATAGATTGATGATAGGTAGATGATTGATAGGTAGATTTATATAGATGGCATAGATATCAATGATGATATAGATCAGGGGTGTCAAACTGGCGGCCCGCGGGCCACATGCGGCCCCTGAGGTAATTTTTTGTGGCCCACAATGCTCTGAAATAAAATGAAAATAGAAAAAATTGTTATGAAGAAAATAGCGCTTAGGGGAAATTGAGGCAATACCGTACACACAATTCCCTCATTAACCCTTTAACTACTGAAGACAAGTCTACACGTGGCCCAGTGCCTTTCCTGGGGGCCTGTGGGCGTGTATAAACGCATTGACTCAGTTCCAATGACGTTTGTAAATGTGATGTGGCCCGTGTGAATCTTGCCTGTTGCACCAAATGGCCCGTGTTTTAATTGAGTTTGACACTCCTGATATAGATAATAGAGATGATTAGAGATAGAGATAGATTATAGATATGATATAAATAGATAGACAAAGATATAGGCATACACATAGACACAGATATAAAGGGTGTCCCAAAATACACGCAAGATTTGAATTTTGCGTCATTTGTGCAGTAAAGTGTTGGCAACGGAAAAAAAAAGACAGTGTGACAGTTGACAGTTCAGGGTTATAAAAAATAAAGTGCTACACAAAAGAACAATGCATTTTCATTGTTGAGCAATAAAAATTTACAATTTTTAATTATAAACCTGTGTTTTCTATCAAAATTTCTTCTTGCATGAATTTGGGGACACCCTTTATGTAGGCCTAATATATCTCCATGCCCAATTTGGAAGTTCATATCTCAGGTGACAAATGACTTCTCCAAGTCACCTCTCAGCCAATGGTTCCATTTCAGCAGCCTCATTGTATTTGTGTAAACAACACTACTTATCCAATTATTCTATTTATTTTTTACTTTCCCTATTATTTTATAAATGAGAGTAAATAAGAACACTAGTAATAAAATGCATTGGTCTGGTATACTTAATTTATTTGAGACAACGAGGGAACTCATCAGGCATGTCAATAGCAAAAAATCATTAACCTGAATTGAATTCTTGTACATAAGCCAGCTGACTGTGTGTTCAGATGTAAAACAAAAAAAAATATTTAAATAATATTGGAAATATAATACTAAAGATTACATACAAAAGGGAAGATGTAATTAGAAAGTTTAAATTGTGTTTTGCTCTTTATGACTGATTCTCATATGAAGTGTCTGTTGTTCAACGTTCATGTATTTCAATTTATTGCACATTTTCAATTATACATTAAATCTGAAAGATATTTTTCAGTGTTCTCTGGACAAGGAAAAACAAATTAGAAAAATACCCAGAGGCCTTGAGACTACATTAGTTAGCAAGGAAAGGGCTAACATAGGAGTGAGCCATGTCAAAACTCTCAGTTACAGTGTGCTGTCAGAGCACTGCCTAAGATGTGGAAAGTGAAGGAAAATATCTGTGAGGGAAGATAGTTCCCCTTTAGCCATGGTGAGTTGATTGCATTAATAAAGGTTACACACAGACTTTGCTATCACAGTAGCCAGATTGCACTGTCTCTGGAAAGACGTGCTCACACCAGGCGGCACAAGTCCAACAGTGAGCCTCTTCCTAAGAGCTAGTCTCCTAAACATATCTCACTGATTAATGAGTACCTTGACATCAGAATCTGAGAGTTGAAAGATAATGAAAGAGTGGAACTCCTAGAACTAGCATCATTTGTCTAAACACTACTTTTACACTTCCCCTACATTATGTACCCAAATCCTAAAATGTTCACACTTCAAACTTTATTCATTTAAGCAAAAACATAGCATTATCATGAATAGCAGCAGTCATGATCAAAGAAAATTCTAGAAAATTAAGGTACAAAGAGGTCAGGCCAAAGAGAATTTAGGTGTCCCCAGACTTTATATTACCTTCTGCTTTAGTCTGTGTGTCGCTTGAAAAGATACAGAGTTCTAATGTTATGTTTTGTGTCTCTTAGTGCACAGGTAACACAACCCATGTTGTCACCACCTAACATTTGAAGAACATACTACAATACCAGGTATTGAAGAAAATGTGGAGAAATTGAAGTTCTTTTATACAGCTAGTGGGCATATAAATTATTAGAAACACAGGTGAGTAGTCTGACTGTATTTATCGAAGCAAATATCCTTAAGCAGTAAAAATGAGTGAACTAGAGCTAAATTTATCACCATGCATACATTTCAGTTATTTAATGTTAAGTGAGGAAAGAAAATTGCACAAGCTATACATAATATAACACTGGTTACCTAAAGTTTAAGACATATGAAACAACTGTATGCACTTTAATGGACACATCCATGTGTAATAAAGATAGACAACTATGGAAGAGAATGATATAAGCTGACTTCAAGATTATGTTTATTTTGGTGGAGGGAGGAAAGGAGAGAAATGAGACTGAAGAGGGGTCAAAAGAAGAGTTTCAAATGATTGTATCATGTTTTATTTAAGAAAAAAAAAATCATGAGAAGGTCCAAGATAGCAGAATAGAAAAATATTATGCCTGCAGCCTTCCAAAGTCACATTAAAATCACAAATAAATTATAGGACAATCAACCTTGAGAATCATCTGCAGCCTACCTAACTGAACAGAAACTCTATAGCTATAGATATAAAGAAGAGGCCACCTCGAGACTGGAGCAGGAACAAACATGCCAAACAGGCTGACCCCAACCCCACAGGTAGTGGTTGAGCAAAGTGAGGGACACCTAGGTGATGGAGGTCACCTCTGAAGTGTAAGAGGTCCCAGCCCCACACTAGCCTCCCCAACTCAGGGGTCCCAAGCTGGGAAGAGGAGTCCCCTCAACATCTGGCAGTGAAAATACGCTAGAATTTTGTCCATCCTGATGAGCCAGAAGGCACCTGGAAAACCAACATCCTTTCAAAGGGCCCACACACACACTCAATCACTTGCAAGCATTCACGCTCAGCTCTGGCAAAGGGGCAGCAACTCAAGAGGTGCCAGAGACATGGAAGAGACTGAGCTGTGTGGCTTCAGGGCAAGGAACATAGGAAAACCACCATTATTGCTGTGTGAAGCTCCCCTCACATGTAGAGTACAAGAGGGCGCCATCTTTTGTGTATTTAACCCACCTCCAATGTGCCAAATTTGAGATTGCATTGGTCTGATAAAAACCCATGCACGTATCACTGGGCGATATCCAGGGACACTGCCCCACTCAGCTAGTGTGCCTCACCAGGGACATTCTCAGCTCCTGAGCAGCCCCTCCCCATGAGCCACAGAAGCCTTTTATGGCAGCCTGGGGAAATTTCAGTGGCCAGTGGTCAGCCATAGCTTGAACAGCAACATTTCTTAGGTATCTCTCAAGGAACTGTGGGCCCCAAGGCAAGTGGTGGCTGGCTGTGATATTCTCTGGGCATTATGTGGGGTGGCCATAGCCTTAGCTCTTACACAAGAACTGAACCTGCATTAACTTTTGTAGAAACCACCAGCCACACCTTGTGACTCCAGGGGAACCTGCAGTGCCCGATTCTGGCAGCATCACCAGGAGAACTGTCAACACTAGATCATTGAGCCTGGCCTTTGCACCTGTGGAGGATCTTTCCACTGTGGAACCTTATGTGGCAGCCAGCATGTGACAACAGGCCTAGAGGCCTTTTGTTATGCTTCCCCAGGCCCAAAACTGGTGGAAGTTCAGCCTCTGTTCCCAGTGTGGACACCCACACACACTTCTAGGTCCAGCACAGACAGCAACCAACTGTATACAGTTTTGTAGCTCCTAGAAAGTATTCCCAGGCTGGTCACAGGCAAGGCTGAAATTGACCTACCCAGAAGCCCCTCCCAAGAGGCAACACAAAGAACAAACCCAGAAGTCAGTCTCAGACCACAAGAGGCATACCCAAAGGATAATCTCAATGGGCATAAGAGCCTACTGGTACAAATCCTTCACTGATGTGTGAGCCCCAACATAGCAGCTCATACGTTGTGGACACAGCCAGTCCACAAACACAGTCATACCACTGATGCACCAAAAGCAATCAAGGCTCAACCACAACAGAAGAAAACACAAAACACACACAAGGGAAATTCCTGGAACACACACAGGGTTGATCAGGGAGATAGCACCACTGGACTACACAGGGCACCTTAACTATACAAGGCCACTCAGCAAAGACTAAGACATAAAAGCAAACACAGAGAGGCAACCAAAATGAGGAAACAAAAAAACATGTCCCAAATAAAGGCACAGGAAAACAAATTTTTTTCAGGAAAACAACTAAATGAAATGGAGGCAACCAACCTACCAGAGGAAGAGTTTAAAATATTGATTATAAGAATGCTTAAGGGGGGATGCCAGGATGGCTCAGCAGGTTGAGTGCTCATCTTGCAGCCCTGGGGTTTAAGGGTCGAATCCTGGCCCCTGCCCATATGGACCCATAGGCTGAAACGGGATATGCCCCTAGTTCAGTTCACTGAGGCAAGCTTCCCATGCGGGAGGCTCCAAGCCTGGTTCCCCCTGCACAGCCCCCACCCACCTGTGTGGAACAATGTCATGTTGGAAACTGATGATGTACAACTATGGAGACTGCTCTGGGCTCTCCCACTTCTCTCTGTCTCTCCCTGTCTCTATCTCTCACTGTCTCTGTCTCTCTGCCTGTCAAAAACAACAAAATTAATTTTAAGAAAAAGAAAATAAATTTAAAAAATTTAGAAGACAAGTTAGCACAAAACACCCAATTAGAACAACAACAAAAAGAGAGAATGAAAAAAAAAATAGCTTAAGGGACCTCGAAAACAACATCAAGCATAACAACATTTGTATCGTAGGGGTACCAGAATGAGAAGAGAGAGAGAAAGGGATCAAGTAGCTATTTGAAGAAATGGTAACTGTAAACTTCCCTAAACTGGCAAAGGAAATAAACTTACAAGCCAAGGAAGTACAGAGTCCTAAACAAGATGAATCCAAATAGGCCCATTCCAAAACACATCAGTTAAAATAGCAAAAGTTAAAGACAAAGAGAGAATCCTAAAAGCAACAAAAGAAAGACAATTTGTTATTTACAAGGAAGATCCCATAAGACTATCAGCTGATTCCTCAACAGATGCTTTGCAGGTCAGAAGGAGTGGCAAGAAATATTCAAAGTGATGAAAAGCAAGGACCTACAACTGAGACTACTGTACCCAGCAAGGCTATTACTTAAAAATTGAAGGAGAAATAAAAAGTTTCCCAGACAATAAAAGCTAAAGAAATGTATTACCACCAAGCCAGTATTACAAGAAATGTTAGAGGAACTTCTTTAAGAAGAAGAAGGTTGAAAGCAAACAAACAAAAGAAGAACAAACATATGAATAATAAAATGGCAATAACGAGTACCTATCAATAATCACTTTAAATGCAAATGTTCCAATCAAAAGACATAGGGTAGCTGAATGTATAAGGAAACAATACCCACATATATGCTATCTACAAGAAACACATCTCAGATTGAAAGACATATATAAACTGAAAGTAGAGGGATAAAAAAATATATTTTACACAAAAATGTATTTTACAAAAGTTTAAAATAAAGGCTATAATGAGACACAAAGAAGAACATTACATAATGATAAAGGGATCAAACCAACAAGAAGACATAAAACTAGCAAACACCTATGCACCCAATATAGGAGTACCTAATGATATAAAAGATATATTAATAAACATAAAAAGAGAGATCAACAATAACATAAATTAATAGGGAATTTTAACACCCCATTGACACCAAAGAGTTGATCTTCCAGAGAGAAAAATCATAAGAAAACAGTGGCCTTAAATGGCACACTAGACTAGATAGATTTAATTGATATTTTTTAAAAATTTCACCCCAAAAGCAGAATATGCATTTTTTTAAGAGAACATGAAACATTTTCTAAGACAGGCTACATGTCAGGACACAAAACAAGTCTCAATAAATTTAAGAAGATTGAAATCATGTAAAGCATCTTCTCTAGCCACAATAGTGTTAACTGAATATTAATTACAAAAAAAACAAACAAACATGAAAACACATAAACAAGTGGAGGCTAAATAACATACTGTTAAACAATAAATGTGTTACCAATGAAATCAAGAAAAAAATCAAAAGATATCTTGAGACAAATGAAAACATGACACAAAATATATGGGACACAGTGAAAGCAGTTCTAAGAGGAAAACTCAACAATGCAGGCCTACCTCAAGAAACAGAAAAATTCACAATAACTGGTCTAACTTTACATGTAGAGAACTGCAAAAAGAACAGCAAATGAAGTCAAAAGGGAATAGAAGAAAGGAAATAATAAAGATCAGAGCAGAAATAAATGAACTAGAGGCTAAAAAATAATAATACCGTATTTTCCGGCGTATAAGATGACCCCTTAATTTTACAGTTAAAACATAGGTTTAGGCCTATATTTGCTGTAGAAGACTACAGCCTCGGAAGTGGGGGGTAGTCTTATACAGAGAATATAGGCCTAAACCTATGTTTTAACTGTAAAATTAGGGGGTCGTCTTATACGCTGGAAAATACGGTATACCAAAAAAAATCTATGGAATCAAGAGTTGGTTCTTTGAAAAAATAATCAAAATTGATAAACCTTTAACCAGACTCACCAAGAAATGGAGAGATAGGGAGGAGGAATCAAACATACCGTGATGGAAAGTGAGCTGATTCTGGGTGGTGAGCATGTAATGCAATGTATAGACAATGTAATGTAGAATTGTACACCTGGAAACAAATGTAATTGATATCAATTAATGTCACTTCAATAAATTTAACAAAAAAAAAGAAAAGAAAAAAGAAATAGAGAGAACCCAAATGAATAAAATTAGAAATGAAAGAGGAGACCTGATAACAGGTACTGCAGAAATACAAAGAATTTTTTTTTAATACTACAGGCATTTATATGGCAACAAGTTGGACAATCTAAAAGAAATTAATAAATTCCTAGAAGTGTACAACCTTCCAAGACTAAATCAAGAAGAAACAGAAAATCTGAATCAACAGATTACTACTAATGAAATTAAATCAGGAGTCAACAAGCTCCCAATACACAAAAGTCCTTGAACAAATAGCTTCGTATGTCACTCACCAAACATTTAAAAAAGAATTAACACCTATTCTTCTCAAAGTATTCCAGAAATTTCAAGAGGAGGACAGGCTCCCAAGCTCATTCCACAACGCAATATCACCTTGATTCTAAAACCAGACAAAAACATTACAAAGAAAAAACACTATATTCCTGATGAACATATGAGTAGATGCAAAAATCCTCAACAAAATATTAGCAAACTGAATTCAGTGATACAATAAAAAGATGATACTACATTATCAAGGGGTTCATTTCTTATATGCGAGGTTGGTTAAATATTCACAAATCAATTAGTATAACACACCATTCAATCAAAATGAAAAATAAAAATTATATGATCATATCAACAGATGCAGATAAAGAGTATGACAAAATCCAGTATCCATTTATGATAAAAGTGCTCAGCAAACTGGAAATAGAGAAAACATACATCAACATAATAAAGGTCACATGTGACAAACCCACAGCTAACATCATACTTAATGGGAAAAAAGCTAAAATCATTCCTTTTAAGAATATGGGGAAAGCCGGGACGGCTCAGCGGGTTGAGCGCTCGCTTTGAGGCCACGAGGACCGAGGATCGAATCCCGGCTCCGGCCTGGGCGGACCCACATGCTGGACTGGGGAGTTCCCACAGTTCGGTTCTCTAGCTGTCTCTGTCTCTGTCTCTCTCTCTATCTGTCAAAAGTAAAATAGAAATAAATATGCACTGAAGATAAAATAATTACTCTCTATAAATATAAAAAAAAGATATAAAAAAAAAGAATATGAATTAGGCAAGGATATCCACTTTCACCACTTTTATTCAACTGGAAGTTATAGCTACAGCAATCAGACAAGAAAAAGAAATAAAAGGCATCTAAATTGAAAAGAAAGAAGTAAACTGTCATTATTTGCTGATGATATGATACTAGAGAGAGAGAACCCAAAAATTCCACCAATAAACTATTAGAAGTAACAAATAAATTTAGTGAAGTAGCGAGATTCAAAATTAATATTCAGAACTCAGTTGAATTTTTATATACCAATAATGAACTATCAGAAAGAGAAATTAAGAAAATAATCCCATTTATAATTGCATCAAAAAGTACTGAGGGATAAATTTAACCAATAAGTAAAAGACCTGTATTCAGAAAATTATAAGACACTGAAGAGAAAAATTAAAGACACAAATAAATGGAAGCATATACCATACTCATGGGTAGAAAGAATTAATATAGTTAAAATGTCCATAGTACCCAAAGAGATCTAGAGATTCAATGTAATCCCTATCAAAATAAATTTTAAAAATGTACAGAACTGTAACAAATAATCTTAAAATTTATATGGAACCGTGAAAGACCCCCAAATAGCCATCACAATCTTGAGAAAGAAGAATAAAACTGGAGGTATCACACAACCTGATATCAAACTATACTACAACTCCATTGTAAACAAAACAGCATGATATCGGTATAAAAACAGACACATAGATCAATGAAACAGAAAAGAGATCCCAAAAATAAATCTATGTCTATATATTTATTTCATAGATCATTTAACCTATGACAAATGAAGCAAGATTATATATTGCGGTAGAGACAGTTTATTCAATAAATGGTGCTGAGAAAACTGGACAGATACATGTAAAAAAAATGAAACTGGACCTCTTTCTTGTGCCATATACAAGAATAAACTCAAAATGAATTAAAGACTTAAATATAAGACCTGAAACCATAAAACTCCTAGAAGTAAACATAAGTAGTAAACTCTGAAACATTACCCTTAATGTTTTTATTGATATGTCTCCTCGCGCCAGGGAAACAAAAGGAAAAATAAATAAATAGGACTACAGCAAACTAAAAAGTTTTTTCACAGCAAAGGAAATCATCAACAAAATTAAAAGACATCCTACTAAATGGGAGAAGATATTTGCCAATGATACATCTGATAAGGGGTTAATATCCAAAATTTATAAAAAACAAAAAAACTCATACAACTCAACACCAAAAAAAACAAACAATCCAATTAGATGGCCAATAGACTTACGTAAAGATGCTCAATGTCACTATCAGAGATATGCAAATAAAAACCATAATGAGATATTACCTCATACCTGTCAGAATGGTATCTTCAATAAATCAACAAGCAAGTGCTAGAGTGGATATGGAGATAAGGGAACCCTAGTATACTGTAGATGAGATTGTCAATTGGTGTAGCCACCATGGAAAACAATATGGAAGTTCCCAAAAAATTTTTAAAAAATAGAATTACCTTGTGACCCAGTAATTCCAATTCAGAGTATTTATCCAAAAATATTCAAAACACTAATTCAAAAAGATATGTGCACCCTTAATTTCACTGCAACACTGTTTACAATAGCCAAGATATAGAAACAACCAGAATGGCCATCAATAAGTGACTGGATAATGAAATAGTGGTACATATATACAATGGAATATTACTCTGTCATAAAAAATAATGAAATCTTACCATTTGCAACAACATGGATGAACCTGGAAAGTATTATTCTAAGAAAAATAAATCAGATTGAAAAATACAAATACCATATAATTTCACTAATATGTGGAATCTAAAGAACAAAATAAATAAATAAACAAAGCAGAAAGAGACATAGATATAGAGAACAAACTGATAGTTACTAGATGGGAGAGGGATGGGAGGTCTGGGTAAGGTGAAGGGATGAAGAAGTACAACTTGGCAGTTGCAAAAATCATGGAGATTTAAACTACAGCATGGGGAATATAGTCAATAATGTTGTAAAAACTGTGTATGGTGTCAGATGGTCATTAGACTTATTAGGGGGAGCACTTCATAAATTATATAAATGTCTAACCAATGCACTATCCACCCAAAAGTAATATAAAATAATATTGAATGTCAACTATAATTTTAAAAATATAGTCACAGGATACAAAGTACAGCATATGGAATATATAGTCAATAATATTATAATAACTATGTACAGCATCACATGGATAATAGACTTATTAAGTTATTACATTGTGAGGTACATAAATCTCTAATCACTGTTTTTTGGTATGCCTAAAACTAATAAAAAACAAAATAAAAATCTTAGGCAAATATGGCAAAACGCTAAGATTTGTTTAAACTGGATGATGACAAATTGAGAACACATATTTACTTCTATTCCCTCCCAAACCCCACTAAAATGATAATAAATGTATATTATAAGGCATAATCTAAAAGAAGTAACAGAATGGGAAGGAACACAAGAGAAACAAATTTTGGAGGCTGAAATAGCAGATGAAATTTCTGATTTCAAAGACTAAGAAAAGGGAATCCTATGCTGACAGTGGGAAGTAGAAAAACAACTCGATTTTCTCTGCAGGACCCTGAAAAAGTTCAGAAACTGGCAATACAGAAGTGCTGGAAGTGCAGGTGAAAGTGGAGCTAAAATAGGATGATGGGTTGAAAGTCTCTTCTAAAGGCAGTTGAATGCTCAGATTCCTGTCCCTCTCTGAGTGGTTTGGTGACTACCCTCACTTCACTTGAGAACTATAAGTTAATTCTCTGAAGAAGGCAAAACAGAGTCCCCTCAACTAGGAGCCCTCCAGCGTAGGAGGAATCATTGAAAACAAGGCTAAGAGAATTTTTATATGTTGACTTCTGAAACCTATAGGCTTCTTCCCTCACTTGGTTTATAAAACAATGGTAGTAAGTCTATTACTCTCCAGACAAGACATTAAAATAATTTCCTCTGGAGACTCTGACTATTCTAAGAGATGGTTGGTTGGTTGGTGTTGGTCTTTTAGTTGGTCACTCAGTGACCTTTATAAAACTTTATTAATGTAAAACCTGTTCTTAATTCACAGGTCAGATAAAATCAGGCCACAGAGGTATAGTTTGCTGGCTTTAGTTTACTCAACAGCAACACTTGCAGCCAAGTAACAGTGGAACAATGTATTCAAAAGCCTTAGGAAAATTTATTTCCAAGCCAGAACTTTATACTCAGCCAAGCTACCAATTAAGCTAGCAGGAGAAAGACATCTTTGATCATGTAGGGCCCCAAATATTTTTCCTCCTAAGTACCACTTTTTAGGATATCATCGACGCATGTGTTTCAGCATGTAGAGAACATAAATTAGAAAAGAAAAAGAAAATGCCATTATAAAATCTGAGGTCAACCAAGAGAAATAGGAAGGAAACCCGCAGCATGATAAGGAAGGTAGATTTCAAGAGAACCCATTCCAGAGAAGGTTGAAGTCCCCAGAAATAAATTTTTTCAAAGAGATGGAAATAGTAGAATACTGAATACAGCTAAACATATTGAGTTTAAAGTGACCTGGTTTTCACATGCAAAAGGCTGAACGTGTGCTGCGATCTCTCACCATATACCAAAATTAACTCAAAATGGATTAAAGACCTCCAAATAAGAAAGGAAACAATAAATCGCATAGAAGAAAACATTGGCACTAAACTTATGGACCTGGGATTCAGGGAGGACTTTATGAATCTGACCTCAATGGCAAGGGAAGTAAAAGCACAAAT
>PVKE010024938.1:0-23429 GCA_004027555.1 Craseonycteris thonglongyai
CTTCCTATCACTGTAGCTCTTAAGTACTTTGGGGAAGTTGAGTCTAAAGGCTGGGGAGCATAAGGTGTGACACATGAACCGTGAACCAGGCCTGACAGGCTGGGGGTTTCCAGCAGTGAAGCATTAATAAGTTTAATTTGAAGCATAAGAACCATTGGAAATTTAAAAACACAACCAGCACCGTGTCAACACCATCATTCCAAGTTTAGTGTCTTGATGCCAAAGATAGTATCATGGTCTCTTTTCATGGCCTGGCTCCGGCCATGGCCTCATTTTCTTTCCCATCTCTTTTAGGGGGTTCATAGTTTAATGGCTGTTGTCAGAATGCCCAAAGAACATTGGATTGGGACCTCAGGAAACCTGAATCATGGCCATTAATTAGTTCAAGGATTTTAGGAAAATCCCTTAATCCTGTGTATAAATTTCTCATCTATAAAAATGAGCATTGTAATAGTACATTTCTTACAGAGTTATGTGAGAATAAAATGGGGTAAAATGTGTGAGGAACTTTGGAAGTAAATGTAACACCCCCCTGGTGAGCAAGCTGAGGTCAAGTATTACAGAAAAATAATGAGCTAGGGGCTCAAAGAGTGGGTTCTAATTTGAGCTTTGCAATTTACTATTTGACCTTGGGCCTTTAGTCTAGCTGGGACTCTGGTGCCTCAAGAGTGCATTATAAATTCTATACCTCAGAAGTGCTGCAAACATGAAATAAGATTTAGTATCAAATACACAGTGCTATATAAATACTAGGTAATCGAAATAGTGATTCATTTGGCACCTATTATTCTCATGCCAATTAGCTGGACTGTTTATCTTTAATCACAATTTTGGGTTATAATCCTAAGAAAGCTCATATTTATTGGATGTTAGATTTTCAAGTTTCACCTCTAGTATTTCCCGTGCACACTGGACAGAGGAGAAAGCAGGTGGGGTGCTCCTCACAGCCCTCCCCTCTCCTCGGCTCTTTGTACTGGGTAGGCTAGTATATTCCAAGAGGCTAACTGCCCCCTTCCAGCAGCATTTGCAACTTAGAGGGGTGTTCTAAGAGGAATGATCAGCTGACACTCAGAGCTATGTGATATTTGGCATCAGCTATTTGAATTGAGGAGCTTTGGCTAGAGAGATTGGCCAAAGCCCCCTAGACCATGCCTGCCGTCTGGCTGCATGCAAAACAGAGGATCAGATTTAAAATGTCTGGACACACCTCAGAAGATTGCAGACACACTGGCTTCCAGGAGGGAAGGGGCCATGCTTTCAATCAACTCTGTGGAAGACTTTTCTTGGGGGTCCTGTGTGTGCCCTGAAAAGGCAGTGTTGCGTGAGGAAGGAAGTATCAAGCAGGCTCTTTCTGTGTTGTTTCTTGCCCTTTTTCCTCTGGCTCATCAGAGGCTTCACTATTGACATCAACAGTGAAAACAGGGCAGAAAGCAAAGATTGCTGCTTCTGCAACTTCTCCCTTTCACCTGGCTTTGTTGCTTTGGGATTTGAAGTATGCTGAATTTCAGGTCCAGCTTGTCAGGGCTACAAATGGATGACCTTGCTTTCTGATCTGAGCAGTGGAGTGCCACAGAATAACTGTTTGCCCCATCTTTCCATCTGTTTAGTCCCACAGTATCCCCCCAGAGGACAGCTGTGGCCCATTGGGCAAAAACAAAACAAAACAAAATCAAACCATTATTTATGTACATGTTAAAGTCTGAGAAGCCGCAGCAGTTTCAGGAAAGATACTCTCATTGCCTGGCCTCAAAACAGCTGAATAAACCAGTGGTGATGTTAATTGGTTCTTGGGCTATGCTCAAATAAGAGAGAGTCAGAAAGACACAAGCAGAAGTAGACACATCGCAAAAATAGATGGGGATAGGATATGTGAATTTAAGTAGCAGAGGAACGAAAGCAGGTTCTCATAGTCCCATATCATACTGAAGGATGAAATAAAAATATCAAAATGATTGACACTGAATTGGCTTTTGTGCGTATAGACTGCACTAAAAATGGTGTAGCAAGGGAGAGTAGTGTTTATAGGAAGACAATCAATTGCCTGTTGTTTATTTTGTTTCTGGTATAATGTTGCTCTCCAGTCAGCCAAGTAAGTATCTTGAATAATAAATGAAGAAAATGAACAAACAAAAAATGGGAAGAGAAGCAGGAATCAGGAGCTGCAAAAAGCACAGATTTACTGCAAATCCACAAAGGACTTAAGACAGTTATGCCAGATGGCTTGTTCTTCCATCTTATATCATGGATGTTTTTTTCTAATACATTTCAATTTGATTCTATGAAATAAATTTACTTGCTCTTTTTCTTTGAGGGGAGAATTGGTCCTTGTTATTCCCCCTTGCTTCCCTGAACTAGAAACCCTTCAGAGGGAATTTAAGTTGGAGGCCACTCATGGGGAAGCTTCACATATTGCCCCAGTCAATTGGCCGCATGTACCGTAAGGAACTGGAATCAGAGGCCCTGGGGTATTGGAGGGGAAAACCAGTTCTATCCACTTTTAGAGAAGGCTGTTCTTGGAGTATGGAGTGGGAGTGGCAAGGGGTAGATATTGAAAGGGGTCTGCAGATTTTATGACGTGTCCCATCTTCTTGGGTTGGTCATGTTTCCCTCAGGGCCGGCTGTGAATGGGAATAAGAGTTGATGTCTATGCTTCAGAGAGCCCCTTTTGCGAGCATGCCCAAGGTCAGCTTGTTCTTCCTAGTTCTTTCTGCAAAAGAGAAAAATGGAAGAGCATTTTTCTTATACGACCTAAATGTTGTGATATGGATACAAGTTTCAGGGACTGCTGTTGGTAAAGAGACAGCATAGGACCCAGCATTCCCTCAGTTTCTGCAGGGCAGAATCTTCTATCCAGCAGAGGAGCACAACGGTAACTTCCACTGATCATATGACCTCCCTTGTCTTCAGTGAGTGGCAGAGGGCAGAACTATATAACGGAACGGAGAAACCATGAGAGTAGGAGCTGACTTGGTATAAATCAAAAGACTGAGTAAAGCAAACTGCTCTCCTATTTGTGTGTAAAAAGAGGATGGTGTTGATAGAAGGCCGGTCCCTAGCTTGTGAACGAGTAAAGAATTTCATGTGGATCTGAATAACTGGCAGGGGGTATCTTAGTGAGATTGAGACTACTCATCAAACTGTCATCATTATCATTGTCATCATCAACATAATCAATTTGCATAAATAGCTCTCTGTGACTGTTCTGTGACAAACACTCTCCTAAGTGTTTACTAAATACTATTTCATTTTTGATATATAAAGTGTAAAGATGTTATTGCATACTTATCTATTGCAGTTAGAATTTGAACTGGCCAGGCCTGGGCTTTTTGTCACCATGATATTGTACCTCCGAAGTTGGGTTGTGTAATCTTTTATTTTTTAATTTTTTAAATTTTATATATTTTATTTATTTTGACACAGAGAGAGAGAGAGAGAGAGAGAGAGAGAGAGAGATACAGAACCGGGGGAACTCCCAGTTCAGCATATGGTTCCGCACGGGCCGGAGCCGGGATTCGATCCCCGGTCCCTGGTGCTGCAAAGTGAGTGCTTAACCCACTGAGCCATCCCGGCTTCCCTGGGTTGTGTAATCTTAATGGAAGGAAGGAACCAAGAAGCGTCCTTTGTAAGGAATCTGGGCTTTTCTAAAAACCTTACCATTATACTTTATCTTAAGAAATACTGAAGCAGAGTCTCCCTGGATAGAGGCCACATCTCATAAGTGACTTAGGCGCCTGATGGGACTGTCTTGAGAATGCTGCCAAAGGAAGGTAGGAACTATCTTAGCATCTGTCTTACTGCCAGGGAAGAAGTGTGAGACTGGAGAAATGGGAGATCTTTGGGTTCTGAGTTTCTATGAGTAACTCCTCCCTCAGAACTTGAATGAAAAGGGAAGATGGCTTTTCCACAGAGCCAGGGCAAGCTTGCCTGACTGTGACTCTTGAGACAGCACAGAAAGAGCTGTTTGGTTCCCGTCGTCAACTTCAACTTTTTGGTCTCCAGATGTCTATATTCAGGCTTCCTGGGGCAAGACTAATCACTTTCCCTGAAAAATCTCAATGCTGGAATGTTTTGAACCCTATTATTAGCTGTGTGGACACGGCATTTGTCTGAATCTCACTGCTTTATGCAGCCTGAGATATGTCACTTTGCATGTGGGCTTAGAACTGACATACCTCCCTGGTCCACTGTTCCTTTTGCCATAATATAATAACCATATTTATTCTTAATAATTATTTATTTTGTGTTAAATTCCATGTAGTTTGATATTAACATAGCTATACCAGTGTTCCTTTGTTCTGTGTTTGCCCTCTATATTTTTCTTCATTTTTTAATTTCAACATTTTTTGGTTCCAGTGTTTTAAATGTATTTATTCTAAACAGCATAGAATAGTGGTCCCCAAACTTTTTGGCACGGGGGACCAGGTTTTGTGGAAGATAATTGTTCCATTGACAGGGAGAAGGTAGTGGGATGGCTTCCAGGAGATGGGGATGGTGCAGAAAGGAGGCACAAACAGAAGTGGTAACTAAAATAATGGGTGGGTCATGAGTGGACTAAAGTAAGTTACAGATTCTGACTTAAGCCTGCACCAGATGCAGTTGTACAATTGAAGCACATCAACGTACTTGCCATTATAAAGCCTGCCACCAGATGCAGCTTAATTGTCACTTGCCACTCACTGACAGGGTTTTGAAATAAGTCTGCAAACAATTGATTTATTATGGTCTCTGTGCACGCAAACCTCTCTGCTAATGTGAATCTATATTTGCAGCCACTCCCCAGCACTAGCATCACCACCTCAGCTCCACCTTAGATCATCAGGCATTAGATTCTCAGAAGGAGTACACAACCTAGACCCCTCACATGTGTAGCTCACAATAGGGTTTATGCTTCTGTGAGAATCTAATGCTGCTGCTGATCTGACAGGAGGCGGAGTTCGGGTGGTCATGTGAGCTGTGGGAAGCAGCTGTATATACAGATGAAGCGCTGCTTGTTAGCCTGCTGCTCACTTCCTGCCATTCGGCCTGGTTCCTAAACAGGCCACGGACCAGAACTAGTCTGTGGCCCAGGGGCTTGGCGACCCCTGGCATAAAGGATAATTTTTTCTTTTTATCTAATCTAGTAATGTTTTTCATTGGCAAGTTTATTCCACATATTACTGATACATTTTGATTTATTTTTATCATTTTTGCTCTCTTTTTTTTTCTTAGTTTTCTATTCTTATTTTTTCTGTCTGTCATCCTTTTTATTGATTGACTTTTCTTGATTTGCTTTGCTAGTTTAGAAGTTACACAGTCTAGTCCTATTCTTTTCTTAAGGTTACATTAAAAAATGTAACATGCATTAATGCTATAAAATCAAGAATTGCTCCATATATCTACACTTCTCAGGAATGCTACATCAACTGTATAACAATTTACCTCTAATCAAGCCCTTTCTTATTTTGTTATTGTTGTTTAGTATTTTAATGTTACCTAGTTTTGTTTTGTTTTTGTTGTTTTTTTTAAAAGATATATTTTATTGTTTTGAGAGAAGACAAGAGAGAGAAAGAGAGAAGAGGGGAGGACCTGGAGCAGGTTTTACATCATTAGTTGTGACGTGGTTTCATTCCACACAGGTGTATGTTGGGCCATGCATGGCAGGAACCAAACTGGGTGTCTCCCGCATGGAAGGCAGAAATCTTTGCTATGGGGCTTGGTGGTTACCAGTTGTGTTGCTGCTCAGCATGTGAGTTTGCTTGGGCCAGGGCCAGGATTAAATCCCCAAACCTTGAGGTTGCCAGGCAAGCTTCCAATCTGCTAAGCTATCTTGACATCCCCAGTGTTGTCTAGTTTTTATATTTTTTCTTATTATACTAGTCAGCGTTCTCCAGACAAACAGAAGTAAGAGAATGGTGTGTTTATATGTGTGTGTATATAGTGTAAGATGGAGAGCCCCAAGTCTACAGGGTAGGCCAGCAGGATGGAGACCCAGGGAAGAGTAGTTTCAACCCAAAGATGGTCTGCAATCAAGATTTTCTCTTTTTTGAGGAAATTCAGTTTCTTTTTTTATGCCTTCAAATGATTGAATAAGGTCTACCACATAAGGAGGACAATTTGCTTTACTCAGAGTCTACTAATTTAAATGTAAATCATATCCAGAAAACATCTTCATAGAAACATTTGTGAAGACTAACTTAGGTACCATAGCGCAGCCAGGTTGACACATAAATGTAACCATTACAATGACCTGAATTATTTATTAGTTAATGTTACTTTGGATCATCAGAGATTTGTTTAGATTTGTCATATAGTTACCATTTCCTCCCCCCTGTGTCTAAATGCTCTCTTTTTCTAGACTCAGTACTGAAAGAAGTAAATATCAGCCCACAATTTTATGCCCAGATAATCTATTATTTAAAAGTTAGAGACAATGTAAAGACATTTTTACAGGCATTTCAGAAGTTGACCCCTATTAGAAGAATTAAAAGTTTATTTCAAACTGAAGTGCTTTGAAAATTATGCCATGTTTTCAGCCTTTTGATTTATAAGAAGTCTGCTGTCAGTCTTTTTCTCCTCCCTTCCTCCCTCCCTCCCTCTTTCTGTCTTGCTTCCTGTCTTTTTTTTTTTCTTGGTAGGAAATCCATTTTTTCTCTCTGACTGTTTTAAGATGTCTATTTCTCTGGAATTCTACAGTTTCACTATAATAAATCTAGATAGAAACATCTTATTTATAAATGATTTGAAACTATTATATTTAGTATATCTACGGATTATATTTTTGATCAACTGAAAAATTCTGAAAAAAAATCCAATGGTATTTCAAATGTTATCTCTCCACAAATTCTCTTTCTGAGATGACTATTTCTGATGTTGGGCTTTCTCACTCTTTCCTTCATCATTCTTAAATTCTGCTTCATATTTTCTATCTCTTCATCCCTCTCTGCTGCATTTGGGATTAATTCCTCATGTCTAATTTTAGGGCACTAGTTCTTTCTTCAGATGTGATTAATTTATAGTTCGAACCAACAATTAGGCTTTTATTTTCAGTGCCTTACTTTTTAATTTCTTTAAGTTGCATTTTCTTTTTTAAATCTACTTATCATTTTAGATAATTGTTTTGTAGATGTTCTTGCTTTTAACTTCTATTTTATGTATTTATTCTTTTAAACATATTAATTCTATAGTATCTTTCTAATAGTTCTATGATCTAGAGTTCTTTGAGTTTAATAGCACTATTTCTTTTATCCGCTTTTCTCCAACTCATTCTGAATGGTTTCTTAGATGTTTTGTAATTTTGGATTGTAAGAAATGTTAAGAAAGGTTTTGCTGGAAGACTCTTGTCTGCACTATGTTAAAAGTTTGTCCATTAGGAGTGGTTCTGTGTTTGTTTATAGCCAGTTAGTCCAGGGGTGTCATTATCCTTGGGTCTATTTCTAATCTGTTTCTCACTTGGGGGATTCTGAAATCAGCAGGAATTATCAATCTGAACTTCAAATCCAAGTGTGACATGCCTACAGTTATGCATTTTGGGAGAAAACTTTTCAACCATCCAGATCCCAAATCCAAATAGTCAAGCTTGCTTGTCATTTTCCTAGATTAGTGGGAGATTAAAAAGAAAAAAAAAAAGAAAAAACAAAAAACAAATTTACAGCATAGGGATAGGTCTTTAAAGATTCCAACTTTATGTGAAATTCTTAATTTCATCTCCATCTTGTTTCCACATAGGTGATAGAATTTAAGCTTTTTGGGTTCCTGAGGATGGAAAATTATTCCAAAAATTACTACCCTGGTTTTTACTTTCTCCTTCATTTTGGCACTTGGCACTTAGAGATTTCCCTGACATCAGCTATGCACTTAAAAGGGAAGCCTCTGTGTGTGTGTGTGTGTGTGTGTGTGTGTGTGTGTGCGCGTGCGCGCATTCAAGCAGGATGTCTCTGTGGGTGTTTAAGTTTTACAATATTACTAGACACAAAATTATGAATTATTCTATAAAACTATTGCCATGATTTTCTATTGGCCAATGTGATTATCTCCCTGGTCTAGAGGCTTCGTTGTCTTTTACTGTATCTACTCTTCTCACAAAGATGCACGTCAGTGTGCTGTCTGTCTCTTGCTGCCTCTGTCTCTCTCTTCATTTTGATAAGTCATTGTTTTCTCCAATAACTAGATGACTTTCTTTCTCATCTTGTCAAGGGCATTTATTTTTTTAATTGCTTGTTTATTTTTTGACCTCAAAAAGTGAACCCAGGGCTCCCAACTAGGAGATCAGAAGCTCCTAATAGGTCTTAAAAGATGATTTTTGCCATCATAGCCTTTCTCCTGACTGTTCTCTTTTCTGTGATTCCTAAAGGCAACTTAAGCTCAGTCGTAGCGAGCATTTGCTGCCAGTTCCAAGCATGGTAACTATGTCCAGTTCAGAGCTATGTCAGTGAACAGCACAAAAAATCCAAAGGAAATGCTTTTTCCCATGAATATGATGTTCAGCAGCAAGAAAAACCAAAGGACCAGGTACTTTAGAAGCCAAAGTTTAGGTCAGTTGTTGCAAAATATACTTTTAAGTGATACTCATGGTTTATTTTTAAGTACTGTAATAACTTGCTTCTTTCAAGGTCTTGCTATTCAAACATTGAGCAAGTACAGAAGTCTTTGGGAGAAATTAGTGAATTTTCTAAGTTTTGGCACAGTATGTAGTTTTGTTGCAATCTTTACTTTTACTATGTTAAACCTCAGGAAACTACTTTGTATATGCTGAGCTCCTCTTCTGTACGCCAAAAGAAAAGTTTCACCAGCAGAGTAGATGCATATCTATTAATTTATAGCCCAGAGGTTAAAGAGCTCAGGGACTGTTATGTCTAAAGCTCATGTTTTAAATTTGAGAGATAAGTTATCAGTTTCTATAAAATAGGAGCATATTCAACACAGTCAAGTTCTGGTTCCATTTTCTTTTCTTCATTTCTCCATGAATTGTCCAGTTAGTTCTTCCTATATTAGGTTATGGGAAACTTTGTTCAAAGTATTTCTGGAATCCTATTTCTGTAAACTTCTTTATTTGCTCATTATGTTCATTAGCCCCCTTTTCCACTATTTAAATTGCTCGCTGCTAGATGTCCTCCAGTGTCTAGTCTTTCATCCTCCCCTCCTTCTTCTAGTACGAGAACCCCTGAATTTAGCTTGATGTGTGGCCACATGACTAGAAACTACATTTATTCTCTTTTTTGTAGCTAAGTGTAAACAATGGGATGTGAGCAAAGGTAATGCAAGTATCATCTGGTTCATGCTCTTAGAAAGGGTCCTAGACACAAGATGTACACAAAGGTCTTTCAAGAAACCATAGGAAAAAAGAGGAAAGAAAGGTTCATGGGCTGTCAGGAAGGAAAAAAGATTTTAGAGTCTTTTGTTTTATATTTATACACTCTGTAATATTTTTATATACTTTTATGTCACATTTTCTTTTATATAATTATATATGAAAGAAGTTCTTCATAGTTTCATTTTCCATAAGTGGATGATGACAGTATGGTTTAATAAGGTCTATAATACAAATATGAATCAATGCTGTAGGAGTAGAGAGGAAGAGAACCTAGCCTGGATTGGTGAGACTAAGGAAGGGTGTCTGGAAAAGAATGAGCTCAGCCTTGAAGATTGAATTATGTATATTCAGGGGTTTATCCAAGCAATCAGTGGGGTTAATAGTATTCCAGAAAGGACTATCATGAGCAAAATCATGGCAGCATGAGAGAACATGAAGCATTATGGGACCAACAAATGATTCATTATGATAGAAACATAGGGTAAGAGTTGGGAAGTGGATAAAGATGGTGTAGAACAGCGGGAGGAAGCTTTGTGTGCTATACTGAGTTGCTTGAGTTTTATATGAAGTCTATGAGTTAGAAGGGTGTTAAGCAAGGAAGTGACATAATCGGGTTTACATTTTAGAATGACAACTCTGTTAAAGGGGTCCAAAAGACTAGATAAAGTTGTAAGATGCCTTTATGAAAGAAAAGGCTTGACTGATTAGAGTCACAAAACAGCAAGCAAGATGACTGCACCAATACATCAGTCTGTAGCATTTTCAACCAGACAAGTGGGGCTCTTGACTTCTTTCTGCTATATGATCAGAATCTATAGATGTTTCCTCTTTGAGACTATTTCCCCAAAGGCCAACCCTTCTTCATTCTGTGTGCTTGACTTCTTAATAAACTAAACAAAATTTCTCGAAGTCTTCATCCTTTTAAGATGTAAGGACTTCAATGTGACCATGCATACCTTTCTCAGAGGTATATGGAGGAGATTTGGGAATATCTTTACTGCCTATTTTAATCAATTGTTCAGTGTGATTGATGCTGGTTTATAAGCCCATACCCCAAGGTGATGACCAAACATTTAATCCATTATTATCTCTTATTCCTCCAAGAAAGAGCCAAATGAGTATCTTATTTTGGTTTGGAAATAAGTGTGAAGGTCACTATACTGCATGTAGTGTGATAATTTCCTGAATATGTTTCTTTCATTAAGAAAGACTGAGGGTAGTGAAGTGTGGACATTTTTTGGAGTATCATTTGGTGTTTCATGAGCAGTGATGTTGCACTTATTTGTTAAATGTCTGAATTTCATAAAAGTGCAAAGAACTCTGTTAAGCCGATATTACCTAGGCCTGTTGCCAAATCACTTACTATGGTTAATATAAAAATCAATTAATAGTGACATAGTATGTGCAGCATAAGCAATGAAAATGTGTTCAAGTTTGGTCACTGGTCAGGAAGCTATATTGCATGATAAGGGTAAACTTTGACTATATTATGTCCATAGTGGAAGTACAAGTTAAGGCAACGACATTTTTGGTGCATGTGAGCTGACATTAAGTGAGCACAAAGTCTCTAGACTCAGAATTTTGAACATGGCATTGATTGTTTTCTGAATATCTACACTCAGGAGGAAGTTAGGTTGAGTGATCATTGCTCTGTTCTTCATTCATCCCATCACAGGTTGTTTTCATTGATGTGGGCAATCCAATAATGCTTCCCAACTCAAAATTGTCTTGTGGTCAGTAGAAAAGGGGAGAGTTTGTGACATTTAGGTAGGACAAACAAACTGGTAACATTTAACAGGGGTATGAAAACTAGGTCTGAAGTCACAAGTTGGCATTAGAAAGCAGAAAATGGTTATATATATTTGGAAAAGGCCATAGTATTTGGAAAAGGTCATAGTATTCATCTAGTAAAACAAAAGGAGCCTAGTTGTCCAGCAAACAGAAGAGGTGCAACACTGAAGACTGCAGAAGCGTCACAATATTTATTCAAGGGTATAAAATGTTAGGGGACTTTCCTTTTTTTTAGTTGAGATTTTAATTGAATACATGCTAATGCAGTTCTGTTCATTGTGGCTGCTGCTTTTGTCTTCTGAGGCTTCCAAGCTCTCAGAGGTTCTGGAAGAGCTTGACGACAGTCCCTGGGGGAAGGGCCACAACCTGAGATGCCCCATGTAGCACTGGGGTGACCATTTTTCTCTTCCAGGCAACAGTCAACATATTTCCCAGATGTTTGAGGTTCAGCTTTCAGTTGTCAATCATTCTTTCTATCAGTAGCTTTACTGATAAATGGTGTAGGGTTTGGGGAGCACGGGGGACTGGGAAAAGAGAACAAATTTTCTTCAACTCTTTGTTTTCTTAAAATACTTTAATGTGAGCACCTTGAGTAGGAAGGTCGCTCTTCTCATTTGGTTCAGGAGAGCATTAGCTGTGTCCCCATTCTGGGTACAAGGAAAAATAAATTTTCTTTCTACAACCTAGACTTTTCTTTTGAGCTAACCCTCCTTGCAGCCACACATTAGGGCAAAATGAAGTCAGTGAAGGTTGTATTTGAGACAGGATTGCAGATCAAGTGGTCCTGGTTGGCCACTCCTACTCCTCTTCCCCACATCATGCAACGGTGGTTTTGCCATCACAAGTATTTTATCATAGCATTTTTTAGTGGTAACCCACTGTAAAGAGGAAAAAGGCAGACACACATGTAATGTAAGTGTGTGAGTGTGTATGATAATGTATACAGATAAATATTATTGAGGAACAAAAACATATAAATGTGCCAGTAGTTGGAACGGTAGATGGTTGTATGCTGGAAAGTGGATGATTTCTGATAAGTTTAAATGTGGTCTCTTGGTGCTACACTTGCCTCACCTTAGTTCCTGCTCTGAATCCTGTTTCTCTTTCTTGCTGCACTTTTCTGAAAGCTCTCTTGAATGACAGCTCTTTAAGGATGGGGGTATTATCTGTTTTGCTTACTGATTATTTCTAGCCTTGACATAGTTTCTGGTACATTGTAGGCACTCTCAATGCATGTTGTGAGTGAATGAGTGAATGAATGAATGTTCTACATAAGCATTTTATTCCTCCTTAGCAGTGTGTTTAACACATGTTAGATTTTGAGCTTCTTAACCTCAATGATTAAGTCCTTTCATTTATTTTTCTGCATGCATAGTACCGCATCTGGGCCATTCGGCCACTAAACAAAGGTTAATTAACCCATTTCCCATTTAGCCAAAAAAAAGTGCAGCTTGCTGCCACATTCATTTAATTTTACATAAACATGCTCTTTGAGGCTGAAGCAAATCTGACTGGTTTTCAACGTGAAAATAAAATATAACAACTGTTCTCGGAGTTATTTGTAAATATAACTTTTCTCTAATCCTAACAGAAATGTATGTGAAGATCAGTATTTAATATTTTTTGTGTGGTACATTTCAAAGCATGGAACTTTGGGGGTAATCCATGAGTTATCTCAGGGCAAACACTACAGCTGCAAGTGCTGCCAGCGAGTATTCTTGGGGCAAACGGGAAATGACTCAAAATTTGGAACAGAGATAGGGGCTTGCGATAGTATTTCCTTAGACCAGGCCAAGCAGACCACTGGCCCAGCCTGTGCCTCAGGGACTCTGGACTTTAGATGGACTTTCTCTAGCTTTCCTAAGTGCCCTTCTAGTGCCTGGGACAGCTGGAAATGTCAGTGCACTAATGATGGGGTCATCCCAAGAAGATCAGTGCGTTGCCCAGCAAGGTCCTTCTTTGTCAGGATTGTGTGGAATTGGGCCACCTGAATGGTGTTGACAAGCTGATTTGGGGTGACTCATATTGTTTATAGTGACAGGGATTGGCATAAAACATTTGCCAAGATCCCAAATGTCCTAGGGGTGGCCCTGGCTGTAGACACAAATTTAGAAATAGTTTGTTATTAAAAGTCCTGAAAGTAGATGAGATCATCTAGGAGTAAGCAAAGATAGAAAGGAAACTCACACCAAAGTCTTTGGGGGTTGTGGAGTTGGCATTCTTACCTCCCTGTGTTGCATGCTTTTAAGAGAGGTTTGCTTTCTCTCTTTTAAAGCAAATGGGAGGTTCCCTGTTGTCTGACAGGGGTTTTCCTACACAGATGGGCTGTACTACAAAATGAGGCCTTCACAGCAAATACAGGCAGACACAAAATGCCATCTTCATGTGACTGCTTAGCCAGATGACTTCAAAGTTTCATTATCTTTCTTTCTCATTTAGTGCAGGTGGACAGAGCTAACGTAAAACAACTTGTAGAAAAATTATTTCAGTAAATCGCATTAAGATATTATAATTTCTAGGGGAAAGAATAGAGTGCTAACTATGTATGTGTTGGGGAGGTAGGGCGTGGGTAGGGTGGGGCTGCTTGTTTTATCTTTTTTGTT
Organism: Craseonycteris thonglongyai; assembly: GCA_004027555.1. Lineage (NCBI taxonomy): Eukaryota > Metazoa > Chordata > Mammalia > Chiroptera > Craseonycteridae > Craseonycteris > Craseonycteris thonglongyai. Next base: position 13,684 of record PVKE010024938.1, read on the forward strand.
CACCTCTACTTATTTTGGTCCATTCTATTTGTATGGTTTCCTGGAGCCTGTATTTATTATCTGCATGGGCCAAAACAATTGAATAATGAACACTTGACTTTTGGCTTTGTAGATACAGAACTAGTGTTTTTATCAGAAAATTTTTTTTTTTTTTTAATTAAGCAGTTCCCCACTCTTCCTTCAATTGTCTGAAAGTTTTAGTTTTGGATCAGAATGATCAACACTTGCCTGAATTCTTTTCTAGTCTACTTACATTAAATAAACACCTTCCCATCTTCCTACTTCCTGACATGGGGCTTGCACTGAGAATCCTCAATTACTACTTACTGATGTTCTGAAGGCCATGGTTTGGTATAGATTAAACACAGAATAGAAATTGGAGGATGACAATTTTCTTGAATTTACATCCATAAAAGCCCAGAGCATTAAAATAATCAGCCTCCTCTATGAAGACAGAGCCCCTTGAATTAAGTAGGTCAAAAATATCTTCTTTGTAGCAGTGGTTTTATACAAGATGGAGCTAATTAGAAGAGTTTTGGCTTTAAACTCAGTGAATGTGGTGCTCTGGAATAATGCTTGGGGAGTTTCCATGTCAAAGAAAGCATTTGCTTCTCATGAACTTACCCTTGGCTTTCTGTGCCTGTCATCCTCTAAGCTGTCCAGGATGACATCTAAGCAGTAGTGGGACAGGGAGATTTGCTGCATGTGAATGAAGCCATGCAGAGCTGTCCGGGAAACATGAGTCACTGCAGGACTTCCCTCACTGTCCACTGCTAAAGATCTAATGGGCCCCTCTGCGTGAGAGGACAAGCAGTAGAAGAGCATAATACAGAACTCTTTTCCGAGATAGGAGAGTTGAGGCTACTATTAACAGTATTCTGGGCATGATCACAGGCAAAAGGGTGAGCTTGCTGCTCGTTTGTCTGCAAAGTCCAAAGGATTGTATCCTCGGGCAAATCTGACCGAAGACAAAAGAGTGCGAGAAGGAGTAGACCTGGGAGAAAAGGTTTTTGGGACAACAGGATAGGGGTGAACTGAGTGGCAGTCACTGTGAGATTCTCTATATGTTTAGATCATAAATTGTTACTTTTTCTATATGCAAGTTGAGCCCACCATTCTAGGTGTCTAGAGCCTGAATTAGCCATTATTTTTCTCTGAGCTTTGGACTCTGCAGGACTGGTGCAAGAGGGTGACAAAATGTTAATTACTTTGGTAGTATATTGTCGGATCTCATATAATTCAAACTATATTCCCTGTGTTGGTACTACTTTGCTGGGGTGTGTGTGCGTGTGTGTGTATAGCGATATCCAAGTTACTAGTCTGTAGGGTGCCTGTCAGAGCTCCATAGCAGCATGAGGATATCCTATACCTGTGGGTGGTAGAAGGAAACTGTGTATGTATTGGAGGTGGATGGGGATGGGAAAAAGGAGGCTACACCAGAAGGATAGAGTTTTCCTAATTTATAGTTGTGTTTAGGCTTTAAAGTGGCCCTGACCATGGGGCTCAGTGCTTTCTGGATTAGAAAGTAGAGTCCTGAGGCAAATAAGTCGGTGCTGAAGACATTTATTTTTCCCCAAGTAGGCTGTTATTCATCTTTTAAATTTTACTCTTGTAATTTTCCAACTAAATTCTTCTGAGTTGAGATATAAAGAAAGGAGAGGTAGGAAATACCCAAGAGCAGGCTTGGGGAACAGTAGTTTTGCAACATGTTAAAATTGGGGGGGAAGCCGGGATGGCTCAATGAGGTAAGCGCTCACTTGGCAGCGCCGGGGACCAGGGATTGAGTCCCGGCCCTGGCCCGTGCGGAACCATATGCTGAACTGGGAGCTCCCCCAGTTCAGTTCTCTCTCTGTCTCTGTCTCTGTATCTCTCTCTCTCTCTGTCAAAAATAAAAATAAATAAATAAAAATATATTAAAAAAACAAAACTGTATGATAAATCCAATGTTTTAAAAAAAAAAATTGGGACTTTTGGGGATGTTGTTCTGTTGAAATAAATTCAACCCTGTTTGCCTTCATGAAAAATAGGATCTTTTCTTAACCAGATCTTTCCCCCTAGTTGCTCAAAGACCTTTAGATCCCCGTTTCTTAGCCCTTTTAATTGGGGAAGGTTGTTAGGTTGTCTTTGATTCCTGATTAGTCCTGGAAATCATGGTTGACATTTCACATGAAAAATGTGTAATTTCTGAGTGGGAATTGGGAACATAAATACCATATTTAGCCTAAGAATCACATCAAACCTGTCTCTGAAAAGCCTGAAACATAAAAATGTAAAAACAATTTCCTTTCCTTTAGGGGGCCTAGAGTTCTGGAAAGTTCACTTCTTCCTAGGCCTGCCTAGGAAGGTGTTGGAGGGTGAGTTAATGTGCTGGAGGATGAGTTTATGTGTTGGAGGGTGAGTTTATGAGTTCTGGGTTTTGAGAGGCGTGGTCTGAATCTTGGCCCCCCACTTATGTCTGATTGTATGTTTGCTTCCTGACAGCCCCAGCTTTCTCATGTGTAAAATGAGGGGCATAATACATTCTTTGCTGTGTTGTTGTGAGGATTAAATGCGATCATGAGAGCGAAAGAGACTAGACAGTGAAGGGTTAGAACATAGACCCTATCCTGACCCATTACAGGCAAGCTGGGGAACCTTGGCAAATCACCTAATCTTTTCCTGCCTTCTTATCTCGTCTGTAAGATGGTGACAATAGTATCTACCCTGTAGGTTGTCTTCAGGAATTAATAAGATCACAGAAGCAGAATACTTAGAAACTTGACTCATAAGAAGAGTTTGATGTTATTAAGATGGTTTTCACACAGCAATGTTCCATACAGACTAGCTATTAGAATTACTATTAAGCAGATAGGGTTGGCATCTCTACTGCTCATTTGAATTGCAATGGCCATTTCCCAAAGGCCTCCTTTTGCTCAGAATGGCCACCAGATTAGTCATGAATTTTCTCTGACCTTTGCTCCGGATCACTGCATCTTTTGTTTGAATGACCTCATTTCTCCTGCTGTTGATTGGCAGTGGCCTCTGCATTCCTTTCTAGGATCACAGAGCAACTGTCCTTTCAGTATCCCACCACTAAGCTTATAAGCAACAAAGACCATTTGCTTATAAAGCCATACATTATTGAGACCTATTCCTTCCCATCTTGTCCTTCCCTCCTCTTCCCCCTCCCTAGTTGTCCCCTTAACATCTTTGCAAGGCCTCTGGTTAATAAAGGACCTTGGAAGGCATCCCTGCCAGTATTTCCAGAGCTCCGCGTTGAGGGTAAAAGACAAAGATTCCTTCCTACAGCACAATTAGCGCTAGGCTGGGAAATAAAATCTTCCACTCATTGATTGTGGTTGATGTGCGGTCCTTAAGTACCAACCATATATTCTGGCACTTTAAACGGTCACTTCTTCAAACACTCTGTTCCCTCCACCACACTGCCCTTAGTCTATTAAGAGCTACATAGGAAAGTGGTGAGAGGCAATGGACTTTTTCTTTCTGGAGTCAACACCATGCAGCGTGTTAAGGACCATTTTTCTATGGCAGAGGAATGGCCTGCACCTTCCCCTCTCCCAGAGTCTAGAAATTCAAGTCTTACAGAAAGAAAAACTGGATTCAAGGCACTTAATGTAGAAAATAATGCTGGGCAATATGCACTGTGTAAATTGTGAGGGAGGAAGGCTTCTCATCTATTTAGTTTGCCTTGGAAAATAATGGGGTTCAAAGTTGAGAAATAAAATTGTTCTCATGTAGAAAATGAAAACACCTACATTTGTGGTGTTACTCACCGGGGCTTAGGTAAATTACTTAATCTTTGAACTTCATTTTTCTCTTGATAAAACAAGGTTAATAATATCTGCCCAGCCTACTTTTTGAGAATTAAACTTTTATATGTGTATTATACTTTATAACTTAAAGTGTTACACACACACACTTAATAAACTGTAAATTTCCATTTAAAAGTAAGGAATTATATATTTCTCAAAGTGCTTCCTTCTACTTAACTTGTTTTGGTTTTTCTCATTTATTTATTAAACAAATACCTATTGAATGTTGGGTATGTATGAGGGACTATGTAACTATTCAAGGCACTAAGGACACCAGTGTGGCCCTCCAAGAGCTCAAGGCCGTGTGTGTGTGTGTGTGTGTGTGTGTGTGTGTGTGTTACACGAATGCATACAAAAGCACTTAAGTACTGGGAAAGTGCAGAGTATTGGGTTTCTCCCAATTATATTATTTTATAAATGAGAAAACTTGAGGCACTATAGACTAGAGCTGAATTTGAGCAGATTTGCTGGTTATTAGTGTGCTTTTCTATACTTCCTCATGTTTCCTTTTGAGTTTGAAGCATAGTGAAAACACAGAAGGACCATGACTGGTTGGCCATAGGTGTGCATTTGGTGCGGCTGGTGGGGTCAGTGTCCTCCCATAAAAATATCCAAAAGAGTTCTCCAGTGTGTCCCAGATAGAAAACAGCTGGAAAATACCAAGAACATGATATCCAGTGGGCATGTCCAGCCTGACCAGTCTATAAAAACATTGTAAAGTCCCTCCCTATCTCTAGGTATAGTGACTCTCTACCAAGGTCGTTCTGAATGGCCTGGGAGAAATGGCTCTCTGGGTGTCTCTGTAATAAAGCAGATCCCCTGGGGAGGCAGAGTTGGACTCTGAGTTATGTCCACCTTGGTTTCCAGGAAAGTTGAAATTCATCTCATTTAGGTATTTTTGTGTAATTGTGTGTGTATTATAGATTTTTTGCTTTAAAATTGGTTTGGTAATTATCTGCCTCCAACTCTCATGATCTCATCCTGAAAACTCATTTTAAAACTAAGCCATTTATTTATATGTCCATAATTATACCCTGATAGAATTCTTTACTTAAAACATTTAACTGTCCTAGGAAACATTAGCAATGTTGAGACCAGTGTAAACTACTCCCTCCCATTTATTGTTTAACAATGCCACAAGTGATAACTCTGGGAACATAAATGAAAAACTAAACCAAACCACGTGATCAAGTTCCAGACTTACCAAGAGCAGCCTGCATCCTTGTTTATCCCAGATGGAATTAGAATAGCTTTATATCCTAAATCGTAAGAAAGGTCCAATTTTGTGTTTAGGCCTTGAATTAGGACTGGAATGTTGGGAATCCAGAGTGAAATCCGTCTTCAGATTTGCAAATGACACTTATTTGTGAATAGTAAAATGCCAAATGGGATTAAAATGGCAGAAGATTTTTTGTGGATTATGTTCTCTGATGATTCCCTTCCTTGTATCCTTCTAACATTGACATCTGAGCCTCTGATAATCCCGTCTTAGCCTCACTGAATCTTAGAACATAAGGCACTCATAGCCCTTTGCAGGGACGCTTGCATGGGCAACATCTCCCAAGACCAGCATGCATTTAGACTGAAGGCTACTGCTGGCCTAACCAGAGCATTGAGGCTGGTTATTTTTTGTTGCCTTGCCTCTGCTTCTGTGTCACTTGGAAGCTTGCATACTACATTTCTCAGACTTCTGGCCAGCTGGCTTTCAGTTAGTTCTACCAATGGAAATCACGGCAGAAGATCAGGATGCAGGAAGACTGAAAGAGACCGATTGCCCCTGCTCCCAGCGTGTTGTCTGCCATTGGCATCAGCACTGGCAGGAGAACCAGAGCTCCCGGTTTCCTACTCAGGCAATTTGCATAGCCGCAATCACGACAGCTGCTTTTGCAGCCTCAGTGGTAGAGCGCCCAGGGGTTCTGGCTCTAGAAGTGGCAGTAACAGTAGTGGCCAATACTGGGCCCCTGAACTTCTACAGCATTGAGGTGGAGGGATATCGACTTCCTAAAAAAGGGCCAGAGTCCCAGTGCTAGCTCTTTCACTGTTCTAGCAGGAGGCCGTTGGTATCATTCTTTTATCCTTTTGTTCTTCTGGCCCTGTATGTTGTGAAGGGTTTTTGTAGCTATTCATCTCTGGGTAACTGTACACTTGACATTTATGCACATCTATACCTTTTGTCACTTTGGTAATCAATTCCTGTATTAAATCCCCTCTGTTTGAAATGTAGAGTGCTTTCTATTTTCCTGATTGGACACTGAACTCATACAGACCCTCAGACCTGCATTAACTAGGTTTGTACTTTTTCCCCTCTTGTTCTCATTCGTATGGGATTTTCCACCCAAATCTTTTCAAGGGATTTGCTTCTCAATTGAATTCTGTCCTCCTTACCTTGCTGTCAATCATCACTTTTTGCTGCTTATCTCGCCCTGCTTGGAGAGACATTTTGGGTCTGTTGCATAGTTTAGCTTTTTGCTAAGAGTTCTTCTATATTGCTTTATCGTTCCCTTTTTCTTTTATTTTCCTTTCTTCTCTTTTTCTTTCCTTTCTTGTTCCTTCTTTCCTCCCTTTGCTTCATAAGTTTCTGATATTTGCATCATTGTGATATCTCATGTGCTTGTAGGCCCGATGTAGAATAAAGGTTTTCCAGAGATTTTGCCTCACTCCATGTGTCAACCTGGACTTGAGAACCAAGTGTTCCTTAGTCTGCCCTTTCCAATCACTGACAGGGTGGACAGAGAATAGCAGATAAGTTCTACGTTGAGACAGAAAAACATATTTTAGGGAATTAATCAATAGAAAGTTACAAAATAAAGTTTATTGTAATTCCACTGTAAAAACTATATTTTTTAAAGTTGGACACAGAAAACATAAAATAAATTTTTTAAAAATCACTTAGAACATGTTTTATTTTTTTCTCATTCTTTTTTACAATCTTATGTGTATATGTGTGTTTTATGTAATTATGATAATAAACTTTGTATATTGATTTTTTCCATTCAGTTATTTATATGTTTTTGCATATTATTTTAAACAAAATTTTAAGTGAGGGTATAATTGACCATTGAGATTTTGTCAATGACTCTTCTTTCTTTTCTTCTTTTTTTTCAAACTATTGCTTTCTTATTGAACATTTAGTTTTTATATGGTATCCTCCATTATTATTTATAAAACATATGTTCGGCTATAAAGAGTTTTCTTTCTATGTTTTGGATTATATTTTAGCATGGCTTTGAAACGTGAATTACCAGCTAACACAAGTTTCAGGAAATGAAACTTAAAAAACAGAATGTGCTTCGTTACTTTAGGTTTGTCCAACGGTGTGTCTGAAGCCAGACTGCCTGTGTTCACATTGTGGCTCCACCCCAATCTGATGTTGAGTAAGTTACTGACCTCTGTGTCCCTCAGCTTCCTTATCTGTAAAGCCCTTGTAAAATTGTTATGAGGCCTACTGAGCTAATTTCTATAAAGTGCTTAGAATATCATCTGGTTCATAGTAAACATAATATAAATATTAGCCATTACTATCATTATTAATGTCAAATAGGAACTATAAACCAGAAATTATCTTCCAGTTGTGACTTTCTCAGAGTGCCTGGTTCTGGTACATAGAACCCAAAAGGGCACAATAGAGCTGGGGAAAGTATAGAGGACCCCTTTCAAATAACAAGGGATGGGGATAGATCAGCTGGTTGAGGGAGGCAGAATCAAAATATTTTGCATTTGTGGAGGGCATTACAGTTTACAAAGTCTTTGTATGTTATTACTCCAACCCCCCACACCATTCCTATGTGGTGTAGGTCATATATGTCCATTTGACAGATTAAAAAACCTGAAGCTTAGAGTCATGGAGTGACTGAACAAGAGTCAACACTAAGTAACCCAGGTCTTAACTTTTGGTCTTCTCCTTTTTATTATAATAAGTGATAATAATACTGAATCAGAGTATAGATAAGGTGAATATAAATGGATTTACACAAATTCTGAAATAATAGAATGAATACAAAAGAAAGTTAGTTTTAGGATAAATAATACGAGTTTTTACTAGCTGATTACCTATAAAGGTAGAAGATGCTGAATTTATAAATCAGTTTTCCAGAGGACATATTCCTGAGAAAATTTCATAAATGACATCATGTCACATCAAAACACTTCAAGGGCAACATTAATTCTCTCTAAATCCTTTGTGTAACAGCCATAACATGAGGTCAGGTCTTCTACAATTTCCTACAGCAAAAGTTGGTGCTCTTAACCCTTACACAGGTGTGATGGATCATTCATACCTGATGTGTTTTATGCTAAATGAGATACAGACCAAAGAGCTCTTACTAATGGCTAAAACTTTGAAACTAAATTTCTTTACATGTTTTTTTTTGGTGGTGGTGGGGGGGGGGCGGGGAAGGGTGGGGAATCAGCAAGGAGGAGAAACATAAGAGTAATTTAACTTGTTCATTTGTTCCATCAACAAATTCATTGCAGTGCTTTCTGTAGGGTGAGGCATGGAGTGTCTTATGAAAGAACTAAAGGTGCTTAGTGATGAAATTTTCTGGGCAGTGAACCAGTGCATCTTTCCAGATTATAAATAGCAGAGCCTGTGGTAGGTAACTCTGTGGCAATTCTATGCCTGACTGTGTCTTTATGAAAGAACTTGAAAAATTGGGTTTGGGGGTAGATACAAAGTTTTCATTTGGTTTCATTTTACTGAAACCAACTTAATTCTGATGTGACCTTTCCAGTGCTGAAATGCTGCTCCCCTGCACGGCCTCAGAGTGGCACATTGTCCATCTGGGTTACATTAGAAGAAAAGACCCACATTTTTTTGGCTTCACATTCATGGTGGCTTAATTCTCAACAGAAAGAGAAGATTTAAACAAAAGACTTCTTGTAAGGAGAGCCTTTTTCTCCTTTATTGTTAGATATTATACAAATATGAGCTTTTCCTTAAGTTGATATCATTGTACCTCTAATAAAAAGAAAGCAGAATAGAAAACCTAAACAGCCCTATATCTATTAAAGAAACTAACTTGGTAATGAAAAACCTTTCCGTAAAGAAAATGGGACATAACAAATTAACATTTTGTTTTCAGAAACTGATTTGTGTATTTTGGCAGTTAAATCAAATTCTTCTCAACTTTGGAGCAAAATAAAGGTCCATGTAATGGTGGCTAAATAAAGGTGTGGACACTTAACTGAATGGGAGACACTGACCTTCACAGAGAGAACTCTTCCAGACTTAGCTTTCATTTGGCTAAAATGATCAACTAAAGTGTTCTCTGTTGTGTTCTAACTTCTTTTTTCTTTTTTTTTTTTTTTTACTGAATTGAGTTAGTAATTTTAGTATGTGAACGTGAAGATCAAATGTCCTCAGAAAAAAAATGTTCAACACAAAGAAAAAGTGACTGCAAACTTGACATCTTGAACCATGACTGAACCAGTGAATTCTGACCCTTGACGCACATGAGGTTCTTAAAGAGCTCAGTTTGCCTGGACTGACTTCAGAAGAACCGTTCTCAACACTCTCCACACCAACTTCAGCTTTTACCTCTATACTTAAAAATTCCAAATTTATAGTCTTTTTTTTAAAAAAAAATTTCTCTAAAGATTTATTTTCTTGTTGCATATTTTTTATCTGGCTGTTACAACAGACCTTAACATCAAGGTGTCTAAAACTAAAATTTTTATTTCCTCCTAAATTTTTTTCTTTTCTCTTTTTGTAATAGCATCTCTCGTCTTTCAATAGTCTAATTTGGAAATATAAGCATAGTCCTAGCCATCTCCTTCTTAGCCAGCTTCCAACCAGGTGTTAGGATGCATTAGCATCTGCAGATTCTTATTTGCTATAGATAGATTCCTAAGACTTTCAGACTCTGTAGTCTTCAATTCTAATATAAATATTTTTGTCTTATAAAATTCAACAAAATTTAACTTTATGCTATTGAA
>PVKE010024939.1:0-23429 GCA_004027555.1 Craseonycteris thonglongyai
ACTATGCTCTCTGTAGTGGAAAGTTGAAAGTGAAATTATTTTATATTTTGTTATGATGAACATTTAAAAATTGATTTGCTACATTATGTTTTTAATAAATGTGGCCCTTTTGCTTGAAGAAGTTTAGATAAAGTTGAAAAGCCTTTTTTTTTTTTTTTGCAAAACAAAGCTATTATCCTGTGCATAAAGAGGAAAAAAAGTATGATATTTTGCTGCAGTATTGTCTCTATTATCTTGTAACAGTGATACACAGGTAGGTTGATACAGAAGAATAATTTGCCCTTTTTAGATACAAACCATATTTTGTTCTTTTTCAAAGATTTGAACACCATTCCACTACAGAGAGCATAGTAACAGGGCCACTATGTTATTAGACCCTCTGGAAATGTTTCCTTAGAGATATGGACACACTAGGCTGTGATAAGACAGATATTGCCAAGTAATTCAGACAATAGGTGGGAAGGTATAAGGATCTCTTTCAACCCTAAAATTATTTGAATTTCAGTTTAACTTCCTGAATATATGATTCAAGACTGCTTTAAAACAGGAGTACTCTTAGAGCTTTCAGTTTGAAAGTTTTGTATAGGGTCTGTTCACAAATTTCAAGGGGTAGAGGGAACTCATATTTAGCTAGAACACGTAAGCAAGGTACTGTATCTTAAATCAGTGTCTGCTATTTAATTAAGCAATGAAATGCGTATACAATTTCACCACTTGGTGGTGCCCAGAGTGTTTAAAAGCTTCTGGTATAGATTCTGGGGGAGCTCATCTGCTGAGCTCTCTTAAAGAATTCTTTCTGTTTAAGAGTTATATTTTATTTCAAATGCACCTCAATGAAAGGAAATGTATATTTTAATAGAAAAGATGGACTATATATAAGAAATTAGCTTAAAGTCTTGTTTTTATTTTTTAGTTTCAGATTTTATTTTAAGAATATATACTAATCTTTTTGGAATATTCATCTTGAATATCAAGATTTGACATTTGTTGCTTTAGTAATAGGTTCTCAATTCATGCTTATGCTGTTGTTTAGGAAAGACTGTTTTTCGTTCATATGGTGGTGAGGAGGCTATAATTTGATTTTTAAATTTAAGGAACATGAATAAATGTCATACTCTGTATATTTTCAAAGCTTATGTTCTGAAGTTTAGTGAAGCTGGTTATTTTTTATAATGACTTTAAGTAGTAACTTGTCTAATTCATATATGTAATTACTATACTTGCCTTTGATACTGTTCATGATTTCTTAATCTTTTTCACATTTTGCTAGTATGAAGATTTCTTAGATTCTCGATTTAGAATCATGAAGAAAGATGCCTTGAATTTATCTCATCCAATATCATCATCAACTGTTCAGTCTATAGGACAGATTGGAGAAATGTTTGATTTTCTTTCATATATTAAGGTATTGCCATGCACACAAAAAGTATCTGGAGTAGGTTTCAAGTTAATTTCATGTGTGAGCAAGCTGTATGATTTTGATTATTTTAAAGATAAAATGAATATTATTTTCACATATCCTGTTAAACTTTAAGACGTTTGCTTCTGTTTATATCTTGGTCTGAAATTTTTCTGGGTTATTCTTTCTCTGTCTCTTGTTTAAGTTCTCTGACTAGTATGCTGGGCAGTTAACCAGATCTTACAGCAATATACTTGTATCTTTTAAAGTTGGTTTACTCTTTAGATCTACAGGTAGAATGTATCCAGGGAGGGCTCTAACCAAGACCTTGGCTGTGTTGTTCAAGACTGAGGCATATTCCAAAGTCAGAATTGCCAAAACAAGTAAGAAAAAGAAAATTGAAAAATTGAAGATTAGATTGCATCATCAGAATACACACACTCCAGGTTTAGGGGTGAAGCAAAAACAGAAAACTAGAAAACTGAGTAGGATCAATCACTATAGGTCAGAAGAATGGAGGTATCAGTCCCACTCACGTCTGTGTTGGGAGGAAGTGGTGAGTGTTATGCCTTCTTTGCATCCTTACTCTGGCTATCAGGTAATTGATTAATAAATTGCATTCCAGTGTTAAAGAGGGAGATATATAAAACAGGAGATACAGCCCATGTCATCAAGAAACTTGAAGTTTAGGTGGTGGGTGCTTATGAAGCCATAAGAAATAATATATGCTAAATGAATGGTACAGAGTTTGTATTTTGGCCTGAGATTATGAAGAGAAATTTTGTGTAGGAAAAGGGAAATTGAAGTGAGTTTCATAAGAAGAATATAGGTTAAGAGGAATGGGAAGAGTAGACTAAAGCAAGAAATGGGACAGTGAAAAGTGGGCAGAGAAAAAGTCCAGAATACTAATGGGTGAAGAATATTTGCTTAGGGAGTATTTGATTGCAGTGGAAGCCATGTGGAGTAGAGGAAAGATGAGAAAGGTAGGTTGGGGCCCAATTGTAGAAGGTTCTCAATGTCATCTGGGCTTTTTTCTGTAAGCACTGGAAACTTTAGAAGATTTTCAGAGGAACAACTTGATTAAAGTTACCATTTAAGAAAATTAATTTGTTTAGAGTATAAAATGGGTTTATGTGGAAAGAAAGGTAATGGGAAATCAGCAAATTGAAATCCAAGCATGAAATGGTAAAGGTTTGAAATCTGGAGTGGTAAATGAGAGTGAAAGGAAAATGGTGGTGTAAAAAATCACAGGCAAGAGGGAAGTACTTAAAGCATTTAGTGACAGGGGAAAGCAGGTGAAGAAGGAGGCAAAATTATTTTGCATATCTAAGCCTGACTGGCAGGGAGAATGCTAATACTGTTGATCAGTAAGGAAATCCGGAATTCAATTAGCTATATTAAATATATTTCAATTAGAGCTACTGCTGTGACTTTTAAAACTCATACTGAACCTGTCAATAAAGAAAATTTTAAAACTTGTGGTTCTCTTCTCATACAGAAAGGTTATTCCAGGATTTGTTGTTATTGAGATCTGTCTTCCTCCCACCCCAAACTCTAAACCCATAAATCAGTGTCTTCTGATCACGTGGTCTCCACAACAAACTTAACTCCTGCCAGTATGGTAACCACTTATTTCAGAATTGGGAATCTGGCAAATACCCCACATAATTGAGAAAAGTAGACCTCTGGATAATTTGCCAGTATTGTGTGGAAGAAGTACCAGTAGGGGAATGTGTTTGACAGATGTATTCTATTTTGTCATCATCATCATCAAGCCTAATTATGGTGTGGGTTGTTTTTTGAGAATTCATAGAAGTACCAACCATGCGCCTGGCATTGTCTTAGTGCTAGGAATATGTCAGGAAATAAGGTGGACTCTGTCACTTTTCCCATGGAGTTTCCATTTCAAGGTTCAGAGATAAAGACAGATAATAATAGATATTGTGTTAGGTGATAAGTGCTAATATGAAAATAAAGCATGGTAAGGGAAATTCCAATGACAAAGGAAATGCTGTTTTATATAAGATAGTGGGAAGACCACTGATAGGTGACATTTGATACTATCTGGAGGATGTGAGGGAATGAAACGGGTGTTTCAGGGGGAAGAATATTCTAGGCAGAAGAAATAGCCAATGTGTAGGATTTTCATGCAGGAATGAGTTAATGAACAAAACCTGGAACTGCTGTCCTTAGAAAGGCTTGCTTGCAACATGGGCCTTGGCTGGTTTCTGGGAACTTGGATTTTGGAGGATTTCTCACCATTACCTGATAAAAAAAAATGACTCCCTGTGCCTCAACAGTTAGTACAATTTTGTGTTTTATGCTAAATATCTGTTTTACTTCTGGGAGTATGAAATTTTGGTATATACCACACAGAGGATGCCTCCATGACTAGCCCCCAATAAAACCCCTTGGTATTGAGTCTCTAATGAAGTTTTCTGGTAGAACACATTTCATACGTGTTGTCACAACTTATTACTAGAAGAATTAAGTAGTACATCCTGTCTGACTCCACTAAAGAGGACTCTTGGACGCTTGAACCTGGTCAACCCATGCACCCTTTCCTTTAGCTGATTTAGCTTTGTGTCCTTTCACAGTAACACATCATAGTGGTAAGTATGACTGTATATTGAGTCCTACAAATATTCTTAACACATCATCAAACCTGGGGCTTGTCTTAGGGACCCCCACATTACTTGAGATGAGAGATGACTTGGCTTGTTCTAGCACCAATAAGAAGCCAATGTATCTGGAGTAGAAGAAGCAGAAGGGTAGTCGATGAAGTAAGAGGGAACATAGGGGGCCAACCAGATCATTGTAGAGTCTAATAGGACATGGTAAGGACCTTGATTTTATACTACGTGAAGGAAAAAGCCATTTGAGTAGGGAAGTACCACAGTATGACTTACTTTTAAAAGTTCATCACTTAGAGATACTGGGATAGCTCAAGAGGTTGAGCACTTGCCTTGCAACTGCAAGGTCTAGGGATCAAATCCCGGCCTCAGCCCATGCGATCCCATGTGCTGAACTGCAGTGTAACTGGTAACTGCCAGGGTGGCATGGCAGCGAAGGTTCTTGCCTCCCATTGTTAGGTTCCTGCCCTGCCTGACTCCAGATCCAACTGTGTGGAATGAAACCATGTCACAACTAATGATGTACAACTATGGAGACTGCTCTAAACTATTCCCCCTTCTCTTTCTCTTTCTCTGTCTCTCTGTCTGTCTCCTCTCAAATAATAATATAAGTCATAAATAAAATAAAAGTTTATTACTTATCCTTCAGCATTACATTAAGACAAAATTACTGGTTAGTTAGGAGGTTGTTGTAATAGACAAATGGTAAGAAAATAGCAGTGTGGAGTAGGGTGATAGTAGTGAAATTGCTGAGCTATTGTTAGATTCAGACTATATTGTAAAGGTTAATCTAGGAGAATTTCCTAATGGATTGGATGTGGAATTGTTATTTGAAGAAGACTATTGGAAGAGTAGATTTGGGAAAAGATAATAAAAAATTCATTTTGGGGGTAAGTTTTAGATGGGCAAATGGAAATACCAAACACGCAGTTAGATATAAGTCTGGAATTCAGAGGGGAAGTCTTGTCATAGAAATAAATTTAGGAGCCATTTACAATCCCCAGAATTGAGGAGATCAACTAGGAAGAATATTTAGAGTGAGAAGAAAAGAGGTCTGAAGATTTAATGCTGGGACATCAAAGTTTAGTATTTTAAAAAGGTGAAGAGGGTCCAGCAAAAGAGACAGATAGGGATGGTCGTGAATAAGGGGAGAATCGAGAGTGTCCCAAGGCCAAGTACAGAAAGACTTTTCAAGGAAGTGGGTGGTCAGTTATCCTAAATGCAACTTACTAGTAGGTTGATAAAATGAGCCTGAGAATTGATATTGGTTTGACACCATGAAGTTCATCTTGAAGTGACTTTGATAAAAGCATTTCCAGTGGAGTGATGGCTCAAGAGAAAATGGGAAGAGAGCAAATGCAGATGGAAAATGCAGACAACTCCTTTGAAGGGTTTACCACAAAGGGAAACAAGAAATAGGGTGGCAACTGGAGGAGGCATGGGATTAAGGAGAAGAAGGGCATCTCTTGTTTATTTATTTATTTATTTATTTATTTATTTAAATATTTTGTAAGTTTTTTTTTAATAAATCTTTTTTTATTTATTTATTTTTGACAGGGAGAGAGAGACAGAGACAGAGACAGAGAGAGAACTGAACTGAGGGAACTCCCCAGTTCAGCATATGGTTCCGCACGGGCTGGGGCCAGGATTCGATCCTTGGTCCCCGGCGCTGCAAAGTGAGCGCTTAACCCACTGAGCCATCCCGGCTTCCCCATCTCTTGTTTATTTAAAATGAGGAATGTTATGTAGTTTTTATTAATGGGAATGTTACAGTAGGGAGAGAAAGTTTATGATGCAGGAGAGAAGGGGAACAGAAAAGAATGAGTACCTAAATTTATAGAACAAGTAACACTGTAAAGTATGATATAGAAATAAGAGAGTTAATAGGTATTAAATTCAGTTTTGTGAATATTATAATTTTGATGACTTAACATTGCTGCATTTTTATCAGAAGAGAAATTCATTCAAAAGCCATTTGAGTGCCTACCATGTACTAGGCATTGTTTTAGTCATTAGAGTTGAGTTTTTCAGGTTTTTCCTTAATTAGCATACAGCCAGAAAAGGAAATACATATATATCTATAGCAGATACAGGAAGTCAGATGAATTGCTTCATGGAGGAGGTGTTTGTTTCAAGATTAGAAATGATGTCATGTGAATCAGTAAACATAGTGTGGTCTTAATAAGTTGCATGACTGATTCTGAATTATTAGTGTATGCTTACTGCCCTATGCATTCATTAGTCCCAAACATATCTAAAGTGACTGTGCAAGAAGAAGAGAGATCTTAGTTACTTCAGCAACATAATATACTAAAATTGGAAACTAATGTACTCTCTAGCAGAGAGACCTTTTGAAAGCTCTGTGAATTTATTGTCTGCAACAGTATGCCTATGAATTCAGCTGGTACTTTAAGCATTGGGGTTAGGGGTCAGGGATACTGCAGAAAATTTGGCATGTTTTTCTGTTAAAAATATATTTATAAGCACTTAGCTTTTTACCACTAACACTGAAACAGTAACTTATAGTCCACACAAAATGGCTCATATTAGAATTAGTTCATTTGGGAATCACATCATTAATTCTTTTTCAAATCTCTTAATATAATTTTTGAGACAATTTGAACATCATCCACATCTGGTTATACTTAGACTTAATTACAGTGTGTCGTTGCTAGGTTCTACATATATGCTTAGAATGATTATATTTTGAATTTCAGATTCTCAATTCTATAAACCTATTGCATTCTATTATTAACCTTCCTTTCTCCATTTCTCACTTTTTTTTTAATAGGGAGCTTCTCTCTTGCTGATGCTGAAAGCTTATCTTAGTGAAGATATATTTCAACATGCTCTTATTCTTTACCTGAATAAACACAGCTATGGATCTATTCAAAGTGATGATCTGTGGGATAGTTTTAATGAGGTAAGTGACCTAGATATTTTACCTAGCTCTTAAAGTAAGAAGAGAGGTGTTTTCCTATTTACATTTTTTATTAAGTATTGTAAATAAGCTGTGCTACCAAGGATAGCTATTTAAGAGAGAGGAAGATGGAGCTTAGAATATAAATATTTATGAAAAAAAAACAAATAAAAATCAAGAAATGGGAATACCAGTCTTACTTGCTAAAAAATCATGTGTAGCCATATTAACAATTTTTACCCTATACCTTAATCTTCATTCCTACATGTAGGAAAGTTGTCTTTTCTAAATCAATATATAGTACTGTGTTTTTATTATTTGATTTTTATTCTTACAAGTCTTTTCCTATTTTTATGCTTTTGCAGTTTTTCCACCTCCCATTCACGATTCTTTTTCTGTACTGTGCCCTGTGAATCCTCTTGTCCTTCAGGGCCATGTCCCTCTAGTGCACATGGTATGTCACAAGCTGGCTGCCAGGGGCTGTATGCTGCCCCTCCGTTGTTTTGCTGTTTGGAGGTGGTTGTGTCTACAAACACCCTAACAAGCTGTGTAATTAGATGCAAGTTCCACTTCACAGCAGTGCCTGAACCCAGCCTGCATTGTGCGTGTGTGCTTACTGTATAACCCCTATAAGGATTTGAGTTTGTTACCCTGGTTGACATAAAGTTCTTAATGTTTAGATCACAGATATATTTGAAATTTGATGATAGTTGTTTAAAAATTGCTTCTTCATCATTGACAGTATATGTCTTAGGGATATTGGGCTTTCAAGGGTCTCTGAACCTCTGACCCAGGATTCTAGATTTTGTATAAAGTTAATGTATTATACAGGAAAGAGGGTCTATGACCATCAAAAAAGTTTACCACTGTTCTCTAGAAACACTTAAAGTCAGAGCAAGGACCTGCTACTGCTGTTGTTCTCTGGCATTCCCACAATATTTGTTCTTTAGAAGAAGAACTTTAACATTTAGGGAGGCAGAGGGTCTGGAGAATAAGAGAAATCTGGACTCAACTGGTGCACAGGAGTGAGTAGCAGTGCTTCTGATTCTAGACTCTGTCATTATTCATACCTTCAGTGGTAGTACTATGTCCTGAAAAAGCTGCTTCTTAGGGGTTTTAATGAACACATGGTTAGTATTAAAGCTCCTGCATTTTCTACATAGTGAGCCTCTTCACTTGCATTAGTTACCACTTAATTCTGTTCTGGTTACTTTCCTTTTAGTAATTGTTCATTTAATTAGATTATAAATGTAAATTCAACTCAGCATTCATGCTACTATTGTAATGTTCACATTAAATGTAGCCTTCATAGAATGTGGTAGGGAAAGACACAAACTGTAAAGTTTTTAAACTATCTTTAAGCAAAAATAATAATTTTTTTTTAATTTATAGATCACAAACAAAACATTAGATGTAAAGAAAATGATGAAAACTTGGACCCTCCATAAAGGATTTCCTTTAGTAACTGTTCAAAGAAAAGGAAAGGAACTTCTTGTAGAACAAGAAAGATTCTTTTTAAATATGAAGCCTGAAATTCAGCCTTCAGATGTCAGGTACATGCCCTTTTGCTCTCCCTGCTGTCTCTTTTGTACCTTGTGTTAAAGTATTTTTAAATGTTTTGTAATCATAGGTTTTTATGAAACCTAACACGATTATCTCTTCTGAGAATACCTTGGAAGTTTTCACCTTCCTACAAAATAATAAAAATAACAAATTATTTGTAACTGACTGAAATATTGGAAAGAGAAGTAATCTTTTTTGTATTTTCTTTTTACAGTTATCTGTGGCATATTCCACTAACCTTTGTCGCTGAGGGAAGAAATTATTCAAAATACCGATTGGTATCATTACTGGACAAGAAATCAGGTTTGACTGTATTTAATACTTGTTGATAAGAAATTGGAAACAGCATATTATAAAAACATCTGACCAAGCAGTGGACAGGGGTTTATTCCTTCCAGTGTGCACACTCTCTTGGCTGAGTTTATGAGTTACCAATGTATGATGTGACTAAAGTGAGATTGAGTTTATGTATCATAAGTAAAACTGGTCTTAGTGATATAAGATAAAAAGTTGCACTGAATGTGCTGGCAGTCCTCCCGAGAAAATAGCAAATGCTGTAGGTTTTTAAACTCTAGAATATATTTTATGTTACAGAATAAGAATGAGAGCAGTTTCTTAAAGTATGCTATTGTCTGCTTCCTAAGGGTGGGCGGAGGCAATGGCATTTTAACAAGCACCCTGCATGATTCTTATGCATCATAAAGGTTGATTCATGACTTACATTTATAGTAAACAATTATTACAAAATGTTCTGTGGACATAGTATACATTGTTTTGGTAATGAAAAAATGGGGCAAGAAATTATGATTGCAAGGAAGGGAATAATAAAATGTAAAGATTGTGCATGCTGATTCACAAGGAGTCTATAAAAAGCAATTGAAATGTAGTTTCTGACCATATTAAATACCTCTATGAATGCCACATCATGTATCCTCTTAATTTACATCCTAAAGGAACATAAGGCTCTTGGGTTCT
The DNA here is from genome assembly GCA_004027555.1 of Craseonycteris thonglongyai. NCBI lineage: Eukaryota > Metazoa > Chordata > Mammalia > Chiroptera > Craseonycteridae > Craseonycteris > Craseonycteris thonglongyai. The sequence continues at coordinate 9,491 of PVKE010024939.1, forward strand.
GTTGGAACCACTAGTGATACTTTAGATTTATAGAAAGGGAAAATTTCTTGTTTGAATCTGGATCTGGTATTTAGTCTTAGGATAGCATAGCTTAGTGGTTAAAGAACCAGACTGTGGAGCCAGATTGATTGCCTGGTTGATTTGTATGATTTTAGGTGAGTTATGTGACCTCTCAGACCTTAATTCTCTCAACTATAGAATGGAGATAGTGATTATACTTACTTTGTAGTGTTATGATGAGGATTAATTGAGTTCATTTATATGAAACACCTAGAACAATGACTGTTATGTGCTATAAATGTTAGCTATTGTTATTAATGTTACTATTGAAAAAAAAAGTCTTTAACCATAATATATCCACATTCAATAAAATCTAGAAAATGTCACAGTCGAGGTACTATGGAATTATACTCCTGGAACCTATGTAATATTTACTAACCAATGTTACCCTAATAAATTTAACACAAAAAAATCTAGAAAATGGAGAACCAATCTTATGACCCTACCATAACTACTCTAAAGATTCTTTCTTTTTTTTTTTTTTAGATTTATTTTAATTGATTTTTGACAGAGAGAAACAGAGATAAAGGGGAGGGCCCAGAGTAGTCTCCATAGTTGACATTAGTTTTCCATATAGTTTCACTCCACAGGTGGGCACAGGGCTGCGCAGGGCAGGAACTGGGCCAGGAGCCTCCTGGCAAGGACTGAACTAGGGGCACACCCCAGTTCAGCATGTGGGTCCTCATGGGCCCAGGCCGGGTTTCAATCCTCGGTCCCTGGGGCTTCAAAGCGAGCGCTTAACCCGCTGAGCCATCTCAGCTTTCCCTAAGGATTATTTCTTTCTAGACATTTTAAAAAATATTTTTTACTTAGTTGATATTGTGTACATGTGATTTTTGTGTCTTTTTAAAAATTTAATAAGTACAGTAACTGACAATTTTTCCTTACTATTAGATACTTGATTCACCACTCCTCTCTATTTTTAAAAAGCCTCAAAGAAAAATTGGGGTCTTAAATATTTTTTCACTCTTTTAGCTTTTTCATAGGAATCCTTCACAAAACAAAGACTGTTACCTTTTGCAATTTAATACATATTTCTAAGTTATCCTTCTGTTTTGTGATAATTTATAATGCCAATTAAAACATAAGAGCATACCAGTTGCATTGCAGTTAACCAGAGTGGAGTAGCAATACAACATCTTCTTATTTAAAGCACTAAGAACAGTTGATGATGCCATCATATCTTTGATTAATATGGTATAACTGACGGTGCAGGGAAGTGCCGATTGCTTTAATGAAAACATAACTCTGTACTTCAAGAGGGCCCTGGAAGGATTGTCTCTGATTTAAGAGAGAACAAATAATCTCGTCTCCCTATTCAAAAGGGATCAATAAAAAAGTTTTGCAAAGTTCCCAATAGTATATAAGTTTTTGCTGGTACTAAAAGTAATTGGACAATAAGAAAACTGCTTTTATTGGCACTTTACTTTTTAGCCCAGTTTATATGTGAGCTTCTTAAACTGGTTTTTAGATTCATACCCCAAAGTCTAGCTCATATTTTTCTGCTATAGCCTTTTCTTTCTAAGCCCTTACCTGGCACTCTGTATTTTCATTGCACAAAAATTGATTTAGCAACTCAAACATGCTATTCCTCTTGTCCCTGGGCCTTTGCATGTGCTGTATTCTCTCCTGGAAGAACGTTCTTACCTCCCTGTTCCCTTGATTTACTTCTGTTCATTCTTCAAATCTCAACTCACCCATTGCTTGCTCCAGGAAGATTTTCCTCACCCCAAGACAGATTAGAGGCCTATTTATATGTTCTAATAGCCTTATTTACTTCCCTACTTTTAATATGCTCTACGTACTACTTCACTTATATCTCTCCCCACATTAGATGTATCCCCTAGTAAAGGTATTATAGATATTATAGCTGTATGAATTACTTTGCAACCTTAGTACTCAGTAGGCAAACAAAAGTTTATTACTAAATTTAAGTCCATAATCAAGCAACTTAATTTCAAATATCATTGTAATAAATTCTAGGGAAAGAACATCAAAAGCCTGATGAAATGGTATCTTCTTTTTTCTTTCATTTGAAAATGTTCTTGGTAAAGGGTAATATATAGGGGATGCCAGGATAGCTCAGTGGTTGAGTGCTTGCCTCGCAATCGCAAGGTCCGGGGTTTGATTCCCAGCCCCGGCTCGTGCAAACCTATGTACTGAACTGTAGCACAACTGATAACCACTGGGATGGTGCAGGGGCGAAGGTTCTCATCATTGAAGTGGGAGGCCCCCAGTTTGGTTCCTGCCCCATGCAGCCCCACATCCACCTGTGTGGAATGAAACTGTTATCACAACGAATGATGTACAACTATGGAGACTGCTCTGGGCCCTCCCCCTTCTCTCTGTCTCTCTCACCTCTCAAACAATAAAATAAATCTTTTTTTAAAGGGAGAGGGTGATATACAAAAGGTACTGTAATATAGTTGGTTTAATCTAGAGCTGGAACTGAGGCAGTACATGATGAAAGCAGTGTCTGTCACTTCCTCTTCTCCGTTGTGTTGTTTACCTTGCTGCTGCTGCTGCTGCTGTTTTAATTCCTGGCAGTTCAGGTTTTGAGAGTGCACACTAAAATTATTCTGCCCTTACAAAAAAATGTTTGACCCTAAGAACTTCTTGGGTCTTCTTGGTTGCTGATGCTCCAGTGAGAGTCACTCTTACTTTAATTGCAATTTAATTTTTTTCTATTCTCAAAAGAAATGTATTGTAGCACACAATTCAGCACATAGATGATGTATTATAGAAGTGTACACTTGAAACCTATATAATTTTACTAACCAATGTCAGACCAATAAGTTTAATTAAAAAAATAATAAGTGTTCAAATTTATGAACACCCCTCGCACAAAAAAAAAAGGAAGAAAGGAAAGTTATGTAGCAGAAGCAGTTACTATAGAAGCTTGTTTTATGCCATATGCCTTTAGTACAGTGTGTTATCATGGTGGTTTGTTAAGTCTGTAGTTTATTTCTATGTGCTCTAATGCTGGGGTTGCTGAGGTTAGTCTGTTAGTTCAATCAAATATAGGAAGTTATATTTCATCAATAGCTTTGTCACTTTTCTTCACATACATGAATTTTGAACAATTAATAGTTGTGCAGAAGAAGCACCGAAAGGGGCCATTTTTTTCAAGCTACATCTTGAAGAAATTATACTTAAAAAATGAGTGTCTCCCTCTTCCTTCTCCTTCTTCCTTTCCCTCCATTTCCTTCCTCTCCTCTCCTCTTTTCTCTCCCTTCCCCTCTCCCTTTCCTTCACCCTCTTACCCCTCCCTACATCATACTCAGACCTAAGCTTTTTAACTATAAGATACTTCAGTATTAAATATAACTTGAAATATTCATGTTTCTAAAAGGATATTACTGTGCTAGAAATATTTCTCTGAAACTAAGACATGTCATTGGAGTGATAGGCAACTGGAAAAAAGAAGAATAACAAAAAGCATATAATTAAGATATTTATCATATGCCATTCTCTGTTCTTGCCTTCCCCTTCCCACCCAAGGAAATAAAGAAGGAAGGGGTGTTGTAGAAAGGAATGCTTTTGAATAAGGGGATGCTGTTCAATCATAATGTCTCATGCTAGCACTCTGGAGTAAACAAACTACACAGAAAATTTTGAAACTTTGTAGTAGAAACATGGTTTTTGTTTCTGTGCTTTAATGTTTCTTTATAAAACAGTAGTTGATTTTCATAATTCATTGACAAATGGCTTTTTAAAATCAATATTAGATTACTTCATCTGGGCTTCTGCCATTAAAGATTGGAGTTGCTCATTCTTTTTTACTACTCAATGGACTGTGAAAATTGAACTGTTAATCTGTTAATGATTATAATAAATTGAAAACATATGAGGGTGGCCTCATCTACATTTGAGCTGCAGGATGTAGTTACCTCCCTTGTGAGCAAAGCTATTATTTTTTGATACCTGTGGTTTTAAGGATCTCCATTCTGGATCATTCGGAAGACCTGAAAGAGACCAACGTGTTGATTCTTTAAATGGTAACCTCCTCTCTATGCTGTTGGCTGCACTGCTTTATATTCTGTCATCAAAATGACAGTAATAATTTCAAGTACACTCCCAGCTGCGTTCTCTCTACCATCTGGACTTGACTAGGTTTACAACATGGCAAGTTGCTTTTTGGCCAAGGTTCTCTGTATTTCAATATTTTCCTGCATTCATCCAGTGGAAAAAATGCTATAATTACCATTCTTTTTCCTTTTATGGCAAGTTTGTCCATCCCACGGCCCGCAGGCAGCATGCGGGCCAGGACATCTTTGAATGTGGCCCAACAGAAATTTGTAAACTTTCTTAAAACATTATGAGATTTTTTAAAAACATTATGAGATTTTTTTTTCTTTTGCAATTTTTTTAAGCGTATCAACTATCATTAGTATTAGTGTATTTTATGTTTGGCCCAAGACAATTCTTCTTCCAACATGGATCAGGGAAGCCAAGAGATTGGACATGCCTGTTTTTTGGGAAAGGGAGATTTGGAGCTATTTAGTCTTTCTTAATAAAAGCTTTGTAGGAACGTGTGTTTGGTGATCTGGAGAGTGTTGATATTTTTGCATTAGCTAATGCTAAAGTTAATTTTATTAGTCATAGGTTTGTTAAAAATATCTCCAACTTGGAGCAGCTACTGTTTCAATCATAATTATTCCTTAGAACTATATTCTGCTCTAGGAAAAGGAATAAACCATATTAATGTAATTGATCTTTTCTATCTGTTCCAATGTCAACAATAAAACATATTAATATGGAAATTTTTAATGAAAAAAGAAATCTGGTATGTTATGTTAAAACATGATCAGAATGTAAGTCTCTTCTATTTTAAAACTCTTGGAATTTCAATACAATTTGGATAAATAAGGTATTCAGTAGAATTTGAAGTAAATAGTGTATATTAAGAAAATCTGATACATTTTAATAATTCATGATTTTGAAATTGATAAACCCTAAGATTTCAAATACTGAAGGTTTTAAATGTTTCTAAAGCATATGTGCATAAACCTTTATACAGAATTATTATAATAGTTAAAATTTTAAAACAGCCTAAAAGTTTCTAAATAGGAGATTGGTTAAACTGTGGGAGGTCTTGAAATAGAATATTATGAAGATACTGAACACTGCATATGAAGACAATAAAAAAAATGGTGGGCAGTGGAATCTGAAAAAGCATTATAAAAACAAATGCGTACAGATCCTCTGTATGGAATGTCACATCAATTAAAATGTGTAGAGGAAACATCTTGGCAGAAAATGTGCCCTGTAGTGCATCCTATTATTGTCTTATATTAGATTTTTTTCCTTATCTTTCTACTCCTTTCTCTTATAATTTAAAAAATTAATACTTTACTTTAAAATGAAGAAGAAACCTTACATCATAAACATTTATAAATCTTACTTAGATTTGCTTTGATACCATTTACTGTAGTTATTTTGCTCATTCATTCTTTAATTCACCAAATGTTTTTTTAATACCTTGTAGGAACATTGTTGCAGACACTGAGTTATTAACACTAAACAAAATAGTAAGCTCATGGAGTTTATATCCTAATAAATAGTAAATTTTAAGATGCTTAAAAGCATCTTAAAGCATTTTAGAAGCATATACCCTTACCATTATATTAAATTCTCATCTTGCCAACTTTAAAAGGTATTCCTTGATTAGTAATTTAAAGGTTTTAAAAATTCCTGCATATATTTTGGAGTCATATTTGTAGTAATATTGTTTTTAAGTCATATATCTTATAGCCCCTTATTGTACATTAATTGAAATTATTTTATATAAATTTCTAACTATTCTCTCAGCATTTTATATGTAATGATAGAGCCCAAAAAAGTACATATTATTTTTCTGTTACTTTAACTGAATTATTTCTTATTTGTGCCTAATGAGACCTTAATTCTTCCCTAATGTTTATTTTATGGGTTTAAGTTATGTGGCTTTTCCAAAATGGTCTTTTTCTTCCTTTGCTAACATAATGAAAGGCTGAATGGAATACATTTTATATAGTTCTTTCATGATCTTCCCCCACTACCTTGCCCTCATATACTTTACCTTCTCCTTATTCTTCTCCTCTGGCCACAATGAATTTGGAGCCAATTCAGAGCATGGACACTTCTCTCTGGGCCTTGAACATTTGTGGTCCCTCTTTACCTAACTAATACTTTATATATCTTGAAGTTTCAACTTAGGTGTCATTTTTTCCAAGAAACCTCTCCTGTTGCATTTCTTATATGTGCTTCCATAGAATACTATATTTTCTTTTTTGATCAATACCATTTATAAGATATTTTACTTGCCTGGTTACATTAGACAGTAAAATCTATGAGAAACGGGCCATATCTACCTTGTTCACCATTAAATAGATGAATGAATGAATGGTGATCTTTGTTAACATGCCTCTCTCTCTCTCTCTCCCTCTCTCTCTCCTTCTCTCTCTCTCTCTCTCCCACTCATTTTTGGTCTGTATTAGATGTCATCAGTCTTACAGAAGAAGTCCAGTGGATCAAAGTCAATATAAACATGACTGGCTATTATATTGTACACTATGCAGACGATGACTGGGAAGCACTAATCAAACAGCTGAAAATAAATCCTTATGTCCTGAGTGATCAAGACCGAGCCAACCTTATCAACAACATCTTTGAGCTTGCAAGGTAGAGTATGCTTGGTTTGAGATATTTGTTTGTTTGTCTGTTTGTCTGCTTGTTTGTTTGTTTTTTAAACAAAGGGTATTGAAGAATAGAATGTTTTAGAAATCAGTTCAAAGAACCTAGCATGCATTGCCTGTTAGATATAATTCAATTTGGAGGATTGAGAAAATGTAGGACATATTCCTTACCTTCAGGGACTTTATAATCTATATAGAAATATCTACCAATATTAAACAGTTAAATTACAAGATTTAAATAATATTTCAAGATTGTAGATGCCAACAAGTCAGACATATATTTGTTAAATAAATTGACATAGGAGTTCAGGCTTTGTTTTATTTCTTGACAAAATTCTTTAGCAGCACTTAATGTAAGTGTGATGCTTAGTGGGTACTCACTGGTTTGAGGAGCATCTGATAGCTGGAGCCTCCTTGTTTGTGTACCACTTGCCACCCCAACCATCCTATGCATTACAGAATCCCAAAGCCAAGAATGACAATGACTTTATGTAAAGATATCTTCTGAATAGGAAGATTACCAATGAAGGTTGTTAAAGGGTCTAGAGATACAAAGAATATTCAGAAGTGTTCCTTTTGACTGCTCTTGACCTTCCTATTTTGGTTCATTTTTTTATAATATGACCATATATCATCCCAGCCATCATTGTTATGATTTCTATAAAATGGTTACTTTTTAAAATGTACTCACCATAAATTCACAGTGGATCTCACCTTCACAAGTTTGACAAATTCCTATATATCTATATCATTTCTTTCTGATTCAGATCTTAATCTTTATGCTACCTGTTCTCACCTGGTAAATATAATTAAAAAATAAAATTAGTGCTCTTCATGTTTTCTCACCTAAGACATTGTAATACTTTTCTTGAGTTCGTAGCAATTTACAGATGACTTATGGAATTAAAAAGGAGCTACTGTTTATCTTTCTCTTGAAATGTGTCTTTAACCTTGGATCACACACATGAACTTAATCAAACATGATAATATTTAATCTAACTTTACAGAATGGTACTCTTAAGCTTAAATTTTAGGTCTTCAAGACTCACCATCTGGCCACAAAAGTTCTTTCAGCATGCATAGAGTTCTCTGCCTGTCTCAGCATATTTATTTTTTCTGTTCTCTTACCTTAGCATAGGCAAAGTGCCTCTTCAGAGGGCCTTTGATTTGATTGATTATCTTGGAAATGAGACCTATACTGCACCTATCACTGAAGCCCTGTTCCAGACAGGCCTCATCTATAATCTCCTTGGAATGCGGGGACACACGGATCTGTGCTCAAGGCTGGTGGTAAGTCTGCTTTTTGAGAGCTTCTCTTTGTTGCTTGACTTTAACATTGTTATTCATAATTCCATTTAGCAGTAATAGACTGAAAAAGCAACTACTTAAATTCTATTTTTCTTCATTTTCCTAGTTGTAAAGTATTTATTTTGAATCAGAACGTCATTGAGTATCATGTAGAGTTGATAAAGGCTTAGTGTGACATGATCTTATTTGAATATCAAAATATAGACTTCTGGTATTGCTGTCACTTGAAAAGAAAATTTCTCTATTCAAATCCTGGTTTATTTTTATATAATAAATACTTGAAATAGGCCTCTTGCTAAGTAGTATTTCTTATTAATTTCCTAGTGGTCAATATATGATGACAGTTACGCTTGTATTGAGGATATTCTGTTTTAGGAGTCCTCACTAATACCCATCTTAGTCTTGGCATTGGAGATTGTCTTACCTTTTAAAAAACCAGTTGTCTGATCTTAACAGTTGGCATATTAGACACTTTCAATATTAAACTATTGACTGAGTCTTTAAAACAGCGGTATTCACCCTTTTGGCTTCCCTGGGCCACATTGAAAGAATTGTCTTGGGCCACATATAAAATACACTAACACTAACAATAGCTGATGGTAAGGGGGGAGGGGGGAGGGAGAGTCAGAAGGGGGAGTTGGGAATGGGCACCAGATATGTGGTGACGGAAGGAGAGGTGATTCTGGGTAGTGAGCACATAATGCAATGCATAGATGATGTAATGTAGCGTTGTACACCTGGAAACTATATTGCCAACCAATGTCACCCCAATAAATTTAACAATAAAAGAAAAAACAAAACAGAAATTTAATCTCTCATGGTTCTGGAAGCTTTAAATCAAGGTGTTGGCTGGGTAGAGTTGGTTTCTTCTAAGGGAAAATCTATTCCATGCATCTCTTTTAGCTTCAGGGTGTTGCCAGAAGTGCTTGGCATTCCTTGATTTGTAGCTGTATCGTTATATTCTCAAACTGTCTTCACGTGGCATTCTTCCTGTGTTGTTTTGCTCAAAATTTTCCTGTTCTTATAAGGTCCCCAGTCGTGGCTTTGGGCGCACCGTAATCCACTAGGGCTTCATCTTAACTTGATTACACCTGCAAGTTCTAGGCAGACATGGATTATGAGGGAACATTATTCAACCCAGTATAGGTAGCAGTAAGTAACAGTACATATCACTCACTTATTTTTACTTTTAAATAAAGGATAGTGTTGGCCTCTTGAAAATGAAGTCTGTGCGTAGAAATATGCCCTGAATATACCCTAAGAGGAGGCAGAATATCTGTCTACTCTAAAGCCACTAAGCTCAATTTCATGGTAGCAGAAGTTACCTTCCTCATTCTTCTCTTTATTAACTCTGTTGAGGCTCAGTGTCAGAAAGTACTTGATACTTACTGGAAGCTATCCCTGTGCTGAGAATATATATATTAAACTTAATTCACAGAGTTAGACCTTTTGAGTAATTTTTCTACTGTGACATTCAAGTAACTATGCATCTTCGTTCTAGATGATAATTTCCAGTTTGCTGGGCAGGTATGTATTTATGAAGAACATACTTTAGGGTAAAGTCCAGGGGATTGATGGTTGCTGGGCAAGGGCAGGAGACTTAGTATGTGTTTTGAAGACCATGGGTCCTTTTACTGTTGTAGATCTTTATATACTTGATTGTTAGTTAAAAGTCAGGTTAGCTTTAATTCATCAGGAGGGAGAAATTGTCTCTTTAAAATTCTTTTTCTAATCTTAGGGCATTCTGGTAGCATCCAAACTCTCAAAATATGGGGGATGCCAGGCTAGCTCAGCAGGTTGAGCACTTGCCTTGCAACCATGAGGTCCAGGGATCAAATCCCAGCCGTGCCCCATCCAGTGCAAAACCCCTATGCTGAACTGCAGCACAGCTGGTAACAAAAAGCTGGTAACCTCCAGGATGGTGACAAAGGTTCTTCCCTCTCATGCGGGAGCCCCCCCGCCCCTGCTTGGTTCCCACCTCACACAGCCTCACATTCACCTGTGTGGAATGAAACTATGTCGCAACTAATGATGTGCAATTATGGAGGCTGCTCTGGGCCCTCCCTCCTTATCTCTCCCTCTCTCTCAACTTCTCTCCAAAAAAGAAAACAAACAAACAAACAAAAACAATAAAATAAATCTTAAAAAATACTCCAAAATATGAAATTTGACTCACTATAGTCAATGATTGGAATGGCAGACATTTCTGAATTCTTGGATCCAGTCTTCAAATAATATTTGTGATTAAGACTGGTGTCTAATTCTTTATGTCATTTCACCAGAGCAGTATGTACATTCATTGTTCATTTTGTTGTATAGGTTTACATACCTACGTAATGCATACCCATATATCACATTTTTCTGATGTATTCTGTGGTATTGTGATGGGTAGCATCTGGAGGAAAATTTGAATTATGTCAAATTGTTCACATCTGATGTCAACATCTGATCTCAGCCGTATTCCTGTTTCATCACTTATAATTCTGTCATTATTTTACATATGAGGGATTGGTGGGATAAACCTTTTGCAATAAAAGCTGACACTTCACTTTTAAGAAGCGCAGTTGGCCCAAGAAAGAATTCCCTGGGTGTATCAGTATAAAATTAAAGCAGTAAATCAAAATGCAATATGAAGCATAGGTGCCAACATCTTTCCCTGTTTTATTTTTAAAATCATTTTGTGTTATTGTTGCATTTTATTGTATATCCAGTATTTGTAGCTTGTATAACCCACCGATTTATTCCCTCTCCCCACTTGCCATTTTAACTTTATGAAATCAAAGGATTAGATTCTATTGTTTAATGAGTTTAAATTTCAAAAAATTAATTCAGGACCATGGAAAATTAGGTTTAATTTTATTTCTATAAGAGAAAAGTAATTTAAAGTACTTGCTATGCTTTATTAATATTAAAAATATAGTTGGATTACTTATAAAAAGAATTTAGGGATGCTGGGATAGCTCAGCAGGTTGAGTGTTTGCCTTACAATTTCAAGATCTGGGGATGAAATCCCTGCCCCCACCCATGCAGACCCATCCAAACTGCAGCCCAACTGGTAAAGTTGACTGCTCAGTGGTAAAGTTGTCTCCTATGTGGGAGGCCCCTGGTTCGGTTCCCACCACACTTGGCCCCACACCCATCTGTGTGGAATGAAACTATGTCACAGATAATGATGTACAACTATGGGAACTGCTCTGGGCCCTCCTTCCTTCTCTTTCTCTTTCTTAATTTCTCTCTCTCTCTCTCTTTCTCTCCCTCTCTTTCTCTGTCTCTCTCACTTTCTCTCAAACATTGAAATCTTTTTTAAAATGATATAACATCAGGAATTTTTAAAAATAGAATTATTCTTTATTTAAATAAAATCTTTTACTGTATTATGTTATCATTTGAAGCATATTTAAAATCAACTATTTTGGAACTTCCTCTTGATATTTGGTACAGGGAATACTAGTAAAATTGCACCCTATAGTTCTGATGGAGTAATTGCTCAGGAATTAGCCCTAGTGTCTTCAAGTGTCAGGGTCCCCTTGCCTCCAGTGCTTTCAAGTGCCATTTTTTCCTCCTGGCTACTTTATGTTTTCATAAACTCTAAAGGAGCAGTGCCATTTTTCTCCACTGAGTGTTTTAACATAGTATTTCAAGCATGTAACTTTTTTTTCTCTTTCACTCTTCCCTTGTTTCTATTTGACAGTTGTGGGTAGCTTTTAAATTTCTTTCATGCTTCAGTCCTTTGGCACAGTTAGCTATCATGGTGTGTGGAGAAGGTCAGGCCAGTGGAAGACAGCATGTACCAATGCAGTCATGTGTATCCAGTAGGATCTCCTGCTTTGCTTTTATGCTCCTCACATTACCAGTCAGCGTGGCATGCATTTTACCACTTCACATCCTCCCAATGGGTCACAAGCTTTGTTACACATTCCATAAGGTGTCTGTTCTCTATTTATAAACAAAAGGGGGTTGACATGTCATCACACACTGTGTCCTTCTTGCCCAGATTCTTTTTTCTGTTCTCATAGTCAGCTCCCCAACACACTTACTCAGAGAGTGTCTTCTGGGAAAATTGTCTCAGCAGTTTAAAACTATCTAGACTAGGATTCATTTAGGTGCTCAGGAAGGATAAATGCTCTGTGAAGAACTTGAGCTAATGTATGTGGTCATCTGTGGTACTTAACTACTTGAAATGAGATGTGATTAGGATGGTGGTGTTAAAGAGTTACCAATGCAAAGAAACCCCTGTGCTGAGGACCCTGCATATGGGGTATGCCTATAAATACTTTAAATTGATTCTCTTCATTTATAGCCATGCAAGTTTTCTAAAAACAAACAAACAAACAAATACCTATAAGCATTTTCATATTAGAATTTTGCAGGGAAGCCTGGATGGCTCAGTGGGCTAAGTGCTCATTTTGCAGCCCCGGGGTCTGAGGATCAAGTCTCGGCCCTGGCAGACCTATATGCTGTGCTGGGGTGCACTCCCTATGGGTGCTTCCCCATGGGTGGCCCCCGGTTTGGCCCTGGCTTGAGGGAGCATGCCTCCCATGCAGGAGACCCCTGCCCAACTCCCACTCTACTCGACCCCCGCCCACCTGTGTGGAAGGAAACCATGTAGAAAACTTATGACATACAACTATGGAAACTCCTCTGGGCCCTCCCCTTTCTCTCTGTCTCTCTCTGTTTCTGTTTCTCTGTCAAAAATAAAATAAATCTTTTAAAAAAAAAAAGAATTTTTGTTCCTTTTAGTGCCATTCATAAATGTGTATTTTATATGATGATTTTTTTAAATCCCATGTGTTCTCACCCCTCCTCATTCCCCAGCTTGCAATGTGGAAATACTTCTATATACTGAACAGCTTCTACACTTTTGTTGTGGGAAGAGAGAAAAAGAAATCAGATTTGTTGATTTTTAATACCATAAGTATACATTTAAGAATGATATCTTATTCAGAAGTAACTATAACAATGGATTGTTCAGTAGATGATTTTACTGAATGATTGTTAATTTATTTAAGTGTGATAAGGTATTGTGATTGTGTAGGAGAATGTCCTTATTTCTGATAGTTGCATACTAAAGTATAAGTGAAATATAATATTTGTAACTTAACTTTCATGTGGTTCAGCTTAAGTCAAAAAAACAAACATGTTATATATATGTGTTAGTAAAGAAGTATATTTTTTCTCATTGCTTTATGGATTTAAGGATTTTAAAGTCATGAGGTTAGGGAGTTCCAACATTCTTCTAGCAGTGGTTATATGGGTGATACTTTTTGGGCAGGAAAATAAATTGTAGCTGAGTACACACAGAAGAAAGGTTTCCTACTGCACAGAAGTCATTAATTCTTTCTGTGTTATATCATTAAAAGTCCCCCTTGGCTGTAGCAGCCTTGTCTTATTGAATGGTTTCATCCCAGCTGAATGTGGGCAGTTGATATTTGATGAGTAGTATCTGTGCTGCCCGTCTTTTTTCTCCATGGGTAAATGTTAGGTAAAACAGATCGAGTTCTGATTTTTCTGGTTGTACTAACCATTATAATCCATTTTGTCTCTCTAGACCAGAGTGTTTAAATTGCTTCAAAACCAAATTCAACAGCAAACTTGGACTGATGATGGCACCATGTCTGCCCGAGCGCTGCGGTCTCTCTTGCTAGAATTTGCTTGTGCCCACAGCCTGGCGAACTGCAGCACTACTGCCATGAAGCTGTTTGATGATTGGATGGCATCCAACGGAACTCTAAGGTGACATGTGCTTCTATTCACACAGACTGTCTCCTCACATCACATACTGAAACCAGGATCCATCTTCTCATCCTGGGACATAAATGTTAGGAAACTGAGTGTTAATATAGGGAAAGTCTGGGCATGTATATGATCAAATAAGACTGTTTTCTGGGGGGGGG
>PVKE010024940.1:0-23428 GCA_004027555.1 Craseonycteris thonglongyai
CAATCTAGAAACATTAGTATTTCCTATTCAGATTTTGGCTCCTGGATGTGGATCACTTTCTATTTCATGTAGTGGCTGGATACTTTTCTCAGAAATATGCATAACACCCATACACTTTTAGGATCTAACAGGCTTTGTTTAGGCATCTTTCATCCTAACTTCTTGATCTTCTGATACTTTGAACACATGGATTTTAGGAAGTCTAAAACATCTAGGGTGTGTCCTCAGAATTCTACTGGAAGTTTCAAGGAAAAAGTAAAACTCATTTACCTTCAGAGGATGGTACCAAGATGTTGAAGAATGGTCACTGTCAGTTTTCAAGTTAGTTTTCCTCTTTGTCCATGAGTCAGGGGAAAGAATGTGAGGGAATTGTAAAGAACAGTGCTACATTCTTTTTTGTTTTCCCCCAGAGTCCCAGGACTAAAGTCAGTCTGAACTGTGATATGACCTGGAACCCAGGATATTTAATATTTTTTCATCCAACTCTTATTCATGTCACTTTTACCCAGATGCCATTATTGAATAGTTAAAACTTAGTTTATTATTTATTAAACCTCTATTTAGTGTCAGTTTTCTTCATTTTCTATTCTGTCCATAACCACTTTGGGTGCTATAGAAAGAATTTGAATGAACCTACATGGAAGTCTGTTCATTGTATGTGATTTTGAGCTGGTGCTCTAGTTTCTTGATTCAGTTAAGATTTGATTAACATTAAATACATAATGGAATAGTAGTTCATATGTTATGTATTTTTAAGGTTTAGAAAATCCATTTTTAAAGAAAAAAATAAGTCAGTATTAATCTGCATTAAACTAATACAGAATGTAAAACAATAATTATTATAGGTCTTTTGTTAATTCCAAGGTTTTGGAACTGAACAAATTGCATTCACATCCTGTCCTGACCCCTATTACTGATCTCATTTAATCCTTCTGGGTTTTGGTCTCCTCACCTGTGAGGTTTAAGTGAAACCTAGGCTAGATGCAGAGTAAGTGTCCAACAAGTGTGAGTTATTCTTTTTATTACTGTTATTAGCTTTCCTTCAGTTGGCCTTTATTTACAGCACTTGCTCCTCAAAGCATGGTCCCCGCCAAACCAGCATCAACTGGGTGTTTGTTAGGAATGCGAATTCTCTGACCCCAGCCTGGACCTTGTAGATCAGAAATTTTAGAGGTGGAGCCCAGAAATGATTTAACAAGGCTTCCGAATGATTCTGATGCACTCTCAAGTTTGAGATCCACTTATTTACTTTATATCATTGCTAATATAAAATGTTTAATAAATCATTTTACTGGACCAAAAATAAAATACAACTAAAAATTAGCAGACACAAATAACAAAGTAATCATATATATGTAAAACATTCATTCTTAATTTCCTTGTGGACTAAATAGATATGTTAATAATACTTAGATAATCTAAGGATTGCCAGGTATTATTCTAAGTACTACTATGCTCATTGTTAATACTGGAACCATGGACCAAGCAATACTTCATTGCTTTATATAAATAAGCTCTACTATATTTTTTTTTATTATATTTCAAATATAGGCCAATAGTCTCAAGTTTCTCTGTCACTCTCCCTTCCATTTCTTTTTCTTTTCAAAAAGATACATTTTTTATTGAACTGCTTTGACCATAAGTCAGAAAATGTCGCCTGACCTATACCAACTAGTAGTTATTAACATATGGAGAGCAGAGATGACTCTGACCTCTAACACTTAGCTTAGGAAACTACTTCCCAGAAATCTAATGTGTGAATTCTATGGTTTCAATTTTCCTGCTTTACAAGTATCAGCTCAAGCTGACAACTACGGTCTTTGAGGTCAGCAGACAGTATTAATAGACATGCCATTAGTATTGCAAGTGTGTTAATGTGAAGTTTGAAACCACTAGTTTGAAAAAGAAAAAATGACAAAGTGTATAGAAAACTTTCTGCAACGCCTCACAGTGTGAACTTTCACTCAGGTCTTCAAAACGGACTTCCTCTTCTACTACACTCCCTTTCCCAGTGGGTTTTTTTATTCACATATAAAAATTGCAGGAGTCTATTGTTAAACCTATATAAAAATTTCTCTTACTTTTTAAAAGACATTCAAGTAGTGGTGCCTTTTAAAATAACACCCGATGCAGAGTTCCCTTTGGGGACCATTAAGTTAAAATTTTTCCTTTCTTTTCCCTAAGGTAATACAGTGGTTTATTAGTCATTTTCTAAATTCCTTAATTTGGATCTCACGAAGTAACCATTTTAGGTGCACTGTCAAATATCTGACAAAAATCTAGCTATTTTAAAACTGTTACAATGGCTCTCAATACTCCTGAAGGGCTTAAGTTTTGAAGATTTCTTATACTGACTTCTTCAAAATGTGTTTCTCTTTGGAATGCAGGGATCACAACTGTCAATGAAATGTGTTGAGACTTTATGACTACAGATTAGTTTTAAACCCCTAAACCATCTCCATTTAGCTTTTAAAGGCACCTGATACTGTGGCAGGGAAAACAAACATAAATTAAGTATGTATTTTAAGAACAACAAGTAATTTCAGCTTCTGAAATGATATGCCCTTTACAGACTTCAGGTCACAGGCACTTTAGAGCCAGTGGAGAAGCCACGCAAAAAGAATGGGCTTTGGAGCTGAGGGAGAATCAACTGCTTTACCATGTATGTATTAACTCCCGTCTCCTTGAGCATTCCGCCTGGCCTGTTTGAACTTAGCTCTTAACTACAGAATGTAGAAATAACAGCTATTTTATATGGTTAATTTCAAATGACGCTTACATAGGATAATATATATGAAACTTCTAGTGCTATGCGGTTGCATAGGATGATCTCAGTAAATGTATTTACATGCCTTTTTCCCCATTATAACACTTCTCAATCATGGATGCACATGAGAATCACCTAGTGAACTTTCATAACTACTAAGTCTCTGAGCTCCATTGCCGAAGATTCTGATTAAATTGCTCTGAGCTAGATTCTAGGCATTCACAGTTTGTAAAGCTCCCCAGGTGGTTCCATCGAGCAGTCAGGGTTTAGAATCACTGCACAAAAGCATCAGTCCTGAGACTTTCATGAATTTCAGAAATACCTGTGGAGACTTTTTCAAATTTTATGTGCCCAGTCTTTAACCTTGCAAGACTCTAATTCAATAGCACAGGATAGATTATCCTCAGGAGTTTCAGGAAGATATTTTGGTGTCACTAAGAATGTCTAAAATCTTAGAGATGCTCACATCCCTTTAATTCTGCCTCAGCTTCATGATGGCTTCTAAGTGTCTTTCCCACCTTTTTTCACTTGATGACAATTCTGTGAAGTAGATACGGCAAAACATAGTCACCCTTATTTGATAGATCAAAATACTTGAGTTTAGAAAAACTGAACAGACATGCTTAACATGAAGTAAATGACAAAGATTAGACTCACATTTGGATTGTGTAATGACAATAAAAATTATTACAATTTATCCAAGGCCTTACTTACTATAACAGTAAGGCACTGTACTAAGAGATTTACATTAATTTTTGCATTAATTATGCTGACTTATGCAGTTACTACTAGTTCACCCCTTCTTTGTTTTATAAGCAAGGAAACTAGGGTTTAACAATGGAGAATAACTTGCTTGAGGCAGCATAGCTGCTAAATGCCAAAGCTGTGATTCAAGCTATCTCTGGCCCCAGCATCTTTCTTTCCTTTTTTTTTTTTTTTTTAATATATTTTTATTTATTTGTTTTTGATGAGAGAGAAAGAGAGAGAGAGAGAGAGAGAGAGAGAGAGAGAGAGAGAGAACTGAACTGGGGGAGCTCCCAGTTCAGCATATGGGTCCACACGGGCCGGGGCCTGGACTCGATCCTCGGTCCCCAGGGCTGCAAAGTGAGCGCTTAACCCACTGAGCCATCCTGGCTTCCCCAGCATCTTTCTTTACACCAAGCCCTCCTCCCTCTACTGTCTCCTCCTGAAGTTCATGTACTTTCCACTCATTCACACTGCTCTAGCAGTGTCACCATCAGACACCATCTGCAAAGTATTTTCCACTACTCTAATTCCTAGGAAAAACAATAAGAAAAGATGTGATAATTATTATTTTCTTAAAATACCTCGCTCTGACTTTTGCTCTTACACCTAAACACTCAGAGTCCTTTCCCAAATCAATTAGGGCTTTGTTAGTTTCTTTGTTTCTGTGACTAAAACTCCAACCTAAACTTTAGTTTTAAAAATTAGGCTTTTGGAATGTATTAGTTCATGTAAATTTGGAAGAATCCAAAGTTAGGGCTTGTTCTAAGTTTTGTGTCATTTCGTCAGAGATGAAATAACATCAATAGGACTTGGTTTTGTCCATCTTTTGATGAGCTTCTGTCCCCATCCTTATGCAGGCTTCATTCTCAGAGTACATCATCACCTACCATGGTAAGCTTGACATGCTCTACATTCAAAAAGGCAAAGAAGAAAGCCTACTCTCCACAGTACCGGAAATTATGCATAAATTCAGTCTGTGACTGTTTAGGTACCCATCCTTGAAATACTCATTACAGTCGAGACAATGTGACACAGTGCTGAGCCACATGCCCTCATCGAGTCTGAGTACGGAGTCTGTTTCCTGGGAACCCTAGGAACCAGGAGTAGAAAAGAAATCGATTTTGGACATCAAACTTGAACTGCTGCTGAGACAAGATGGGCTTTTCCTACATGTCTGAAAGTGCAATTCAGTTCTTTATCATTTTTATCACTACTGTCTCATATTTAGATAAACCTTTATCTTTCACACATGGTTCTTTCATAGTATCTCATTTCTGTTATTCTTAAATTTATTCTTAATAATATCGACAACCCATATGTTTCCTCTGAGGGTTTTTTCTTGCCAATATATAGTGATACTCAGAATGAACTCATTAAGAATTTAAAAGTTGGATAGATGAAGTCCACTGACTATCAAAAGAAGAGTAGATATGGTTGGCTGGCAGGAAAATTATGTTAAATTGAACTTTCCCTTGTACTACTTAATAAGATGATTTTATAATAACTGCCTAAGTATATGTGTCACATCTATAAAGCAAACATGCTGGCCTATAGTGATTATTAATTTGGCTTGAAGATTTCATCATCATCAACATGTAGCAGTAAACTTCAGAAATCAGAATCTTTTGATTCAAATGTGGTGATAAGCCATACTAAGCTTATATACAAGATTGAAAATATGCTGTGGAAATTCTGCTATTTTCTTACTTATTGAAAGAAACTAGGGGAAGCCAGGATGGCTCAGTGGGTTAAGTGCTCACTTTGCAGCCCTGGGGACCAAGGATTGAATCCCGGCCCTGGCCCGTGTGGACCCATATGCTGAACTGGGGAGTACCCCCAGTTCAGTTCTCACCAGGGCGAGACCCTGGCCCAGTTCCTGCCCTGTGCAGCCCCGTGCCCACCTGTGGAATGAAACTATGTGGAAAAACCAGTGATGTGCAACTATGGAGACTGTTCTGGGCCCTCCCCCTTCTCTCTGTCTCTGTATCTCTCTCTCTCTCTCTCTCTCTCTCTCTCTTTCTCTCTCTCTCTCTCTCCCTGTCAAAAACAATAAAAATAATAAATACATAAATAAATAAAAGAAACTCGCTCTCATTAGGGTCCCTTATAAGAAAAGGGAGATTTGGAAAGAAGGTACCTGTGTCAGAAATATTTTTCATACCCACTGAAGAGTCCTCAGTTAATCGATATAAATTCCAACATATTATTCTTTTTTAGTCATGATAATAGAGTGTTGTTTTGATAGGAATATAAAATTGTGAAATATCTTTGTTTCTAAAACAATCAGAAAATACATATATAAGTTAAAAGTTTGTAATTTATTAATTTGTATATTTTTATGAAAGTAAAAGAACATTGATAGATTTTGAGAATATCATGCTAAGCAAAATCAGATGAAAAAGTTGAGAACCATATGATTTAACTCATAAAAATATAAAACTGAAAGAAACAAATAAGACAAATAAGCAAAAATTCATAGACACAGACAACAGTATGGTTGTTACCCAGAGAGAAAGGAGGGGTGAGAGATGTAGAAAGGGGTAAAGGGAGTCGAATATATGGTGACAAAGAAGATTTAATTTTGGGTGGGGAACACATATGCAATATACAGATGATGTATTATAAAATTGTATACTTCAAACCTATATCATTTTATTAATTAATGTCACCCCAATAAATGTAATAAAATAAAAAGACATTTTGAGAATCTCAAAATCCATTGTTTTTAGTTGTTAGATTTTTAATTTTTTAACAAAGTAATACATGTATATGGTCATAGACCATGTACTGAAGAAAAGCTTAGAGTTTAAAAAAGAACTGTTGTTCTCACCAACACCACCCACTTCTAGAGAGATTTTTTTTTAGCCCTATTTGTATTGGATTCACCTGAACATTGATATCCTAACTCTAAACAATATCTCAGAACTGTGTTTCTTTATACATTACAGCTTTATACATTACAATACATTTATACTTCTCTATTCTTATTACTTACTCATTTCATAGTTTGATAGTAATCCTTTTTTTTTAAGTTTATTTATTATTTACCTTGGTAATTTTAAATAAGTCAGAGAAGGTCAAATACCACATTTTACTTATATATGTAATTTAAAAAAAATAAATGAACAAACAAACCAGAAACAAACTCATAAATACAGAGAATATTCTGATGGTTGCCAGATGGGATGGGGGTTGAAGGGATGAGTATAAAAGTGGTAGGGATTAAGATCTTTTTTCATCAGTTTTAGTTAGTATCCGGACTTTCTTCTCTGAAGAATTTTAGCCACATTTTTTTACTTTTCTCCAGCTCCTTCTTTCTTTCACTGCCCGTTTCCTTTTTTATTATTAAATTTATTAGGTTAGGGGAAGCCAGGATGGCTCAGTGGGTTAAGCGCTCACTTTGCAGTGCCGGGGATCAGGGATCGAATCCCGGCCCTGGCCCGTGCGGAACCATATGCTGAACTGGGAGCTCCTCCAGTTCAATTCTCTCTCTCTCTCTCTCTCTCTCTCTCTCTCTCTCTCTCTCTCTCTGTCAAAAATAAATATTTTAAAAAATTTATTAGGTTAATATTGATTAATAGCATAATATAAATCTCAAATATACAACTTTATAATGCAACATCTGTATGCTCATCACTGAAGTCTAGTATACTTCTATTGCCTTACATTTAACATCTTCTATCCATTACTTTCAAAGGTCATTTCTCTGTATATGGGGTTTGTTTGTATAAAATTTCAAACAAATATAATTATAAAGGCTGTAGAGATACGTGTTGAAAACAATATTATGAGTCTAAATAAAACTGATTACATACCAAACTACTATAACTTTTTTAAGGTAAAGGAAAACAGTTTTGTTTTGTTTTTTCAGCACAATACATCAAATATTTAGAACATTTTTGGCCTCCTCTAGTATTATAATAGATAGACACACAGATTTTATTTTCTTCTTTATATTCAGATTTCAATGATTTTTTTTCTTATATATAAGCTTTTTAGTGAAAGCATTAAACTGAAAACTTAACCTTTTCAAAATTACTCAGAGATTATCTCCTATTCTAACGCAGTCAGAATTTTCCCCTCTATTTCTGACACATTCTTGTTTTTTAAAGCCTGTGTTTAGATATACAATACTGTAAATTAATATTAGCCTTCTGTTGAGGAGACAGAGGAAATAAAAAGGGATTTTTATGACATTTCTTTAGACTCAAACAAGATTCAATGCACTTTTAGCAAATATTCCTTTTGTTTATGGCAAAATCATGAGACCATTAATTCACCTAATTTCTCTTTTACTAAGATGCTCACTCTATGTTATTTGACATATTGACAATTTCTGCCTATTTGGACTCCTATAAATGTGCTATACATGTTTATCTAATTTTGATGCTTTATTATAAAACTATTCCATCAATAGCAGGGGTCACATTGGAAAAAATTCTAATTGTTTTTTGCCTTCCCTATTGCTTCTGGTTATAAAATTACTGCTGCATGTCCATGGATTAATTGTCCAAAAGAAAAAAAAATCAGTGCAATTATGGAATATTTAATGTTAAAGGACATTACATAAGATTTACACCAACCACTTTATTCCCAAATTGGATTAATTGCAATTCAAAGAGGTGAAATGACTTGTTCAAATGGAGAGGCTAGGTCACAGTTCAAAGGTGACTTTGGGAATTAAACTAAGGGAAACTAATCTTAGACTGATTTGAATCATGCTCCCACAATTACCATCTCTTAGTTATATAAAAAGCTCTTGAACGAGGTAATATTTACCCTTGGGAGGCTCATATTTTTAACTCATGAGATATATTTTTTGTTTGTTAAATTTATTGGGGTGATATTAATTGATATCAATTACATTGTTTCAAGGTGTACAATTCTACATTACATTGTCTATACATCATATTATGTACTCACCACCCAGAATCAGCTCACTTTCCATCACTGTATGTTTGATTCCCACTCCCTACTCCCCTCACCTATCTCTATATGGTACATATGAGGGCTGTATGGAAAATACCCAGCCATGTAACCATTCTCATTATATTGACAATGGCTAGATTTTTTCTGGACAATCCTATTTCTAAAAAAGTGCAGTAAGTCCTCAATTAACATCAAGTTCTGCCACTTTATAGCAAAATTATGTATAATAAAACCAGTTTTATCAAAAGTTAACTGATATAAATAAGAGTTAAGTTCTTACTCATCAGAGTAATAAAGAAGTGATACAGAACTCAATACACTGTATAAAAAAATAAAACATTAAGACAAAAAGTAGAAAATATAATGCAACTGATTGGTCAAGAAAGAATTTTTCAGGGAATATGGTGTTTAATCTGCATTTTGAAAGAAAAATAAGTATTCCAAGTATAAATGAATGATTAGCTACTAAAGGAAAAGGGCATAATGTATATAATGATATGCCTCTTAAGGCAACTAAGCAGCAATTCTTTGACTACAGTGTAAGTTGTATAAAGAGAAAATCAACAAGAGATTAGGATAAAGTCAAGCAGATATGACAGATCCTATATACCACGCAAAGCAGTTCGAACATTGGACTTTCTTTTATACAATTAGGAGTTCACATGATCAGATTAGAGATTTTATTTCAGGTTTTCTTCTCTCACCTTACATTCTCTGATTCTTTCATGATCAACTATATGAGGATGCCTTCAAATACTTATGTCTACCCATGTTTTGCCCTCTGAATCCCATGGTTGTTGGGCATTTTCATGGTGATGTATCTGCTCATGAAAGCATAGATGATATATTAATAATACTGCATGGGTT
Organism: Craseonycteris thonglongyai; assembly: GCA_004027555.1. Lineage (NCBI taxonomy): Eukaryota > Metazoa > Chordata > Mammalia > Chiroptera > Craseonycteridae > Craseonycteris > Craseonycteris thonglongyai. Next base: position 9,311 of record PVKE010024940.1, read on the forward strand.
ATTTTCGTCTCCCCAACTTTCTTCTTATTTGCTAGCTATTCCTCATACATGTTAATAACAACATTAGTCACCCGGAAAGCCACTAGATTCTTCTATCTCTCTCCATCCATTCAGAAGGTATTTGGGATACAATAAAATAGATCAAATTCCTCTTAAAATTTCCCTCTTAACCTGCCTAGAAATGTGAAGCTGGTCTTCTGCTCATCTGTATCTTTCTAAATAAACACTCTGAAAGAGATGGCTTCTTAATTTGCATACATGTTATTTTTGTTTAGTAAAGTCATTAGGATTATTTTTCTTCAGTAATATCAATTACCTAATTTCTGAGGGCAATGAAAACTTACCATTGTAAAAACTAAGAAACAGAAAAGATTTATATATGTCCCTATTCTCTGAGATCCCAAGGAATTTTATTTTTAAAATGAGTTAGATTCCTATGGATTCTTTGCTTAGTAAATTTTGAGGACACAGGATCCAGTTACTACAGTATAAAAACAATGTGAACAGATGGGTCATGAAAAATGAATACAGTATCCCAACAAATTTTTTTTTTTAGGGAGAAAGTAGTATTTACAATGAAACAATCTGGTCAATATACGTCATATACCCTTTCCAGTGAGCACAAAATAAGGGAATTTCTATGTCATTGAATGCAGCTATTTGAGAATTACCATTGCTCAGCATATAATGATCATTAAAAAAAAGAATGAAAGAAGAGTAAATTTAAATACAGGGGCTGAGGATGGTAGGCAAAATACTATTTTGATTAGAATGGAGTTTACTTGCAGTTGTATATCAATGCTAATACTAATAGTTATTACATTTTTCTCATCTGTGAGATGATAATAAAAAAAATTACTTCACAGGTTTTGGGAGGATAGAATAAGTTTACAAATTAAAATATTCATCACATTTCATTGCATATATTCAAGAAAGTTTAACTTCCCTTTTCTTTCCATACCTTGTTGGAAATTTCTGAAATAAAATGTAATTCAGCTGCAGAAATTTAAACTATCTTCTGAATTATAGTAATAGATGTATTGAGGATAATTTAAAGGAACATTTCCCACTAGATTAGTAATATGAGTGACTCTAAGAAAAAGAATTACTATTTATACTGTTACTTTTTCTGAATAATGTGTAAATAATAGTTTTGTGTATATGTATATAGCTTTAAGAAAACAAAAAAAATGTTAATAATTTATTTTTATGTCCCCATAATATGAACTTAAACATACTGAAATTCCAAATGATATAAAAATCAATTATTTTATAAATAGAACACAGTTAAAAGCATACCACACTCATCAATTTAGGTTGATGGTTTAGAAAATAAAATGTGTGAAGCAAATAAATTATAAAAATAATGTTCCATTTACTATAAAAATATACTAGGCAAAAATTAAAGTGATAATCTACCATATATGTTCTATATATATGGCATGTATAATATTATATACATCTATTAACAAAAATTATAGCACATCATTTCAATAATATTTCTACCTAAGAGGGAAAGCATTTCTCACCATTTTGCTCTTGTGCTTATTAACTTCCTGTTATTTCCCATTAACGTACTTGAGGTGACAGAGGTAGACAGTGATAACACTCATCAATGTGCCATAGTTGTCCCTTTTGGAAAGTGGAAAAACAATCTACTTAGGTGATATTACACACAAAATTCATCCTTTAAAACAAATTCAGAATTTACTTTGTTATCTTCTGGATGTGTAAGAGGATATTGAGGAACAAAGTTATTCCAAAGAGAAAATAAAAATAAACCACATGATTTCAAGGCAAACTGATTCCTTCATGACTCATAACACAGGAACACTTTTTTGGGGGGAGGGGGGACAATAATACAAATAAATTAACAATGGCATTATTCTACTATTCCCAATATACTGTTACATAAGTGTATTTTAATAATTTATGCAAATTGCTATATATTCAGCTGAACCACTTTATGATTATATCAAAATATCTATTCAATTGAACTAATGAAATTGTAAAACATAGTCGAATAAAATAATCGGCTAGGGCGACAGCTGTCAATTTCACTCCACACTGATTCATTACTCTCTTATAAGCATTCTCATTGATATTTAAGTGATTGGAAACAATGTTAGAGTAATTCTGCACAACTTCTGGATTCAAAAAAATCAGTGTAAAAGACCAAATGATATTTTTGAACAAAATCTTTCTGAAATTATGTTATGTTATATAATAATTTTGTTTTCCAGTTCTTCATTCCTTGCTTTCTTTTTCCTTTTATTCCTGATCAAATCCAGTTTCTATTTTTCTGGTTTATATAGTCTCTTAATATAATGTTGCTCTTTCCCCTTCACTAACTGTAGAAGCTACCGGTATCATGAGCCTTTTCTTCTTTATGTCCTATGACAAATTATAATCCATTTGTGTCAGTTTTTCTTTTCCATCTCTCACAAACATCCTTTCTCACTATTCCTAGTTGTGCACATATTTCAAATTTAAATTTTCATTTGTAGCCATCGAGACTATTGTAATACTGCCAGTGACTTGCCTATCACCAGTCTCTCACCCACTCTATCTGCAACACTGGCACCTCAAGCACCAACTTGTGATCTTCCTCTACTAAAAAATCTTTCTGGGAATGCTGGGATAGCTCAACAGATTGAGTGCTTGCCTTGAAATTGCAAGGTTCAGGGATCAAATTCTGGCTCAAGACCATGCAAACCCATATGCTGAACTGCGGTGCAACTGGAAACCACTGGGATGTTGGCAAAGGTTCTCACCTCCCATGCAGGAGGTCCCCCAGTTTGGTTCCTGCCCTGTGAGACCCCACATCCACCTGTGTGGAGTGAAAGTATGTCACAACTAATGATGTACAACTATGGAGACTGCTTCAGGCCCTCTCCTTCTGCTCTCTCACCTTCTCTCAAAAAAAAATTGTTTTTAATTTCATTGATTTTCAAATGACTGCCTGATCATTTCACATTTAATATGAATAAAACTAAGATTCTGATTTAGATTTCAATTTCTAGCCTTATATCTCACTGTTCCATAAATCTAGGCAAGATGTTACATTCACTATTAATTGACGTCTTTATAACTTTCCTCTTACCGTACCTGCTATAAAGAATTCCCAAACCGTAGGTTCTACCTAAGAAAACTCTACTCTTAAGACCCCTTTCTCAAGCAGTCTTTCAATATTTCCCTAATAATTTTATTGTACTCTAGCACTTATCTTAGCTGTTTTGTATTCCACTCAATAATATAATTGGTCCTTTGTTACTCCAAGGACAGAATTAAAGTGTCAATTTTTTCCCTTATTTAGTATTTCTGTAACCATTATGTAACAGAATTTCATATAAATATACAAATAACTATCTTATGGACGTACATATGTTTGTATATGTGCACACACACACTCACACACACTTTTCTAATCACTACTTGTACTTGCTATTCAGGCATATGAGGACCTTGGACCTAATGCAAAAATTCTGGAATGTTAATTTTGTTAGAATATGAGATCCCTCATTAACTCAGAGTATTAAATGAAACAGTTGAGTTAGTAACCAAATTGACAAAGAATCAGTTGAATATATGTACAATCAGGGACTTTATCATTTTGTTCTTAGATTAATTATATGGTTCATTATACTAGAATGTGTGCTTAATTTCAAAACTGGTTTTTTGCTTAGATTTTGTTCTTGCCATCTGCTTTTAAGTGATTGCTTTTTAAAAATAAAAACTATTTTACATGTCTGACTTGTAGCAAAAATAATAAAACATAATAACCACCAAAAAAAAAAAAAAGAAAGAAAGAGAAAGAATGAAGAACTTTGCCCTAACAACAACAAAAAAAAATTTTAAACAAAAATGACATACACAATATGGCTTCACTGAATGACTATTAGCTAAGGATATTTTTCAGCATGACTGCACACAGCTATCATTTAACATATTCGATCCAAAGTACTGAGGTCATGATAAAGACAGAGGAACATATTTTTGTAATGAACATACTGTCATGAGAAGAGAACTACTCCATGAGTAACAGAGCTCAAGAAAATTAACCAACAATCAAAGCACACATTTATAAACTAACCTTATTACTTTGAACATCTTCTCAACACTAGTTTTCTTATTTAAGTTGATGATTTCAGTTCATTTGTTTAAATATACTTCTTCTCAATTTTTCATTAAATTTAGTAAGAAAGTGGAGGAGGGGAACATCTATAACAACATTAGAGATCAGGAAAGGCTGGCATCATCAAGGAAAGCATTTTCTGTGAAAACATTATGGGACCAGATTGAGAGAAATAAAGATAATAAAGGTTAAAAAAAAATAAGGCTTTCTTGGAGATTAGTGGGCAGATTTCCCAACAAACTCCCCTTTAGGTGTGAGGGAAGGGCAGGATATGAGGCAATGAGCACATGCGAAAGACAGAAATCTCAACTATATACAAAACTTGGAGCAAATCAAACAAACAAAGAAACATCCTCATTGTCTTTCCTGCGTGCCTATTGTCATGGGATGTGTTCTGGCAGTACTATACACATGTGCTCTCTGCTTGAATCTTGCCTGACAAGATCTAAACACAAAGGATTGTATGTTCCCTGGGTCCTTTGTAGGCTATCATTCTCCACTGCTCTTTAAGATAGGTGCCATGTTTCTTAAATCACAATCTATCTTCTCTTTTATTTTTCGTTGTTTTACTAGAGCATAGGTGTTAAAAAAAAAAGTCCTATAAAGTATATAGAAGGTATTTTTCCTCAAATCTCGCCTGCCTGAATGTCTTTACAACTAATTGGTCGAGTATGGACTTGAATGTAGAAATAATTTCTCTTAAGAAGTGAAGGCTTGATTCCATTTCTTCCACTGCACATTGTGCTGCTGGTAAGAAAACAATAACCCCTGCCTGATTTTACTCTCTGTGGCAAACTGATTTATTTCCCCACACTTCTTTCCAAATATTTTCTCTCAAAAAAAAAATTTTATTTTTATCTTCAATGCTTACAGCGATGTGTCCAGCTGTTTTTCTTCTTCATTCATTAGGTTATAAACACTCAGCAGCATCTTTTGAATCTTAAGATTATGCCCTTCTGCCTTAGGAAAATTCTTCTAATTTCCCTCCTCACTGTTATCTCTATCTCATTCTTTCTGCAGCTCATTACTGTGAAGTTAGACCTCCTGGATTGAATTCAACTTTATCTCTTTTTCTATCACATTTCCTGCCCATTCTATTTGCTCTATTGTATTAAATTTTTTTCTTCAACTTTATCTTCTGAACATTCTATTAAAATTTATTTTACAATCATATTTTAATTTCTAAGAGACATTCTTTGTTCTTTTCTTGTTTAACAATTCTGTCACCAATTCTAACATGTGTGTGTGTGTGTGGAGGTGGGGGAAGGTCTCTACACCACCAAGCAATTCTCCAGCACCACCTGGATGTCTCACAATTCAACTCAATTCTGATACTGTCTACCTAGGAATATTAACTCAATTCTGACACTGTCAACCTGGAGACAGCATCAGATTGCACAGGTTAAGAGCTCCGGCCTACAAGACTGCTCCCCTCAACTTCAGATGCCAAACTGCAAGTCCAGGTTGACACCTGCTCCTCTGACCAACTAGCTATAAATCAGATGTTCCCACAACTTCTTTCTTTCATTCCGTTAATTTCTAGAACAGCTCAAGGAACTCAGAGAAGCATTGTACTTACTAGATTACCAGTTTATTTTAAAAGGATATAACTCAGGAACAACTGTACAGAAGAGATGCACAGGGAAATAGAGCTTCCATGTTCTCTCTGAGCCCTCTGTACACCAGAAGGCTCCATGTTCTCTCTCTCACCCTCTTGCTGGGGTTTTGTGTAGGCTTCATCACACAGGCATGATTTATTGATTCATGGGCCATTGGTGCTTGAACTAAATCCCCATCCCCTCTCCTGGCTCTAGAGGAGGGTGGGGCAGAGTGCTAACTTTTAACCCTCTAATCATATGGTTGGCTCTACTGGCAACCCACCCCCATCCTTAGATTCTTTCCAAAAGTTAACTCCTTAATGTAGCAAAAGACACCCTTGTTGCTCACTCTTATCACAGGAAATTCCAAGGGTTTGGGAGCTCTGTGCTAGTACCCAGGAAGAACAAATACATATTTCTTACTATGCATCATAATATCACATTGTTCAACTACTTCTGACTCTCTAAGCATACCAGTTAAAGAATATTCACTTCTATGCTCAAATTTCTTTTCAATTTTCTGAATTTTGTTTCTTCATCTTCTGATGTTTATAATTGTGTTCTATTTTTATTCTATTTAATCCTTTTTTATGTTTTCAGTTTTTTGAAACAACTTGTGATATTAATATTTAAAATTTAATGATAGCACATTTCATAGACTATTTTAAAACATTGAGGTATGTAATTTTGAAATATTTTGTAATTAATTTACTAATAATACATATCATTTTACAGGGTTCTTCACATCCAGGGAGCATTTATGAAATATCTCCACTTTATACACCATAAATTATGTGTACCTAACTGATATTCTTAAGACAACCACACCTCACAAATTCTGTTCACTATAGCCAACTTTTTTCCCAAGATAACCTGCAAAGAGCATTCTGTAGATAAGATGGCTTCCTTCTAGCAAATATTATTGGTTTAGTTACTTGAAGATCTCACTGACAAGGAGAGTAAACTGAATCACCTATCTTCTTTACTTTCCACTGAGATCACTATTCCAACCTCACTCCCAGTAAAGACAATCAACGAATCATCACCAGCTGCTTTAACTCTTTTTTACCTTCCCAAGGAAGAAAAGATAAAAGTATGGGTTCAGTGAACCATATGAAACAGAAGCTACTTACTTGATTTTTTAATCATGTGTATACATTATAGTAAATAAAATAACCAATAATTTAATATTTGTAAGACAAAGAATTACTAGGTAAATATATGTTATGTATATGCATACACAGAAAACTAAAGAAAAAATTCAGTATAGATTTTCAAATATAAAAATAGTTACAAGTATATAAACTATAGCATAGGGAATAAAGTTAATACTATTGTAATAACTACATATGGTACAGATGAGTACCAGGTTTATTGGGGGAGATCACTTTGTAAGGTCTAATTACTATGTTGTGCACCTGAAACTAATATAATGTATACGTGAACTATAATTTTAAAATAATTTAAAAGAATTAATAGATAAAGTATATACATATACTAAGAAATTAAAATATAATTTGTAAACTTGAATGAACACAAAGGTATAGACAGTTTATACCACACTTTTAAAGTTCATGCAACATTTAAAATTATTATAGTCTAAACTGCAAAATAAAAAATTGCAACGAACAATTCATAAAATAATGGAAATGATTATAATTATAAGATGTGGCCAAACCTGTTCTACAGGAAAAATTATTATTTTCCATTTAATCATTATGAGAAGATAACTATGCAGTGAGTGAACAGAGGAAATATGCCATTTTATAACAGTCAAATGTAAAAATATTAAAATAACATAAGTGGACTTAAAATGAGAAAGGAAATATAAAGCTACTGAGACATTCACAAAAATCCACACACCCCAGAAAGATATCCACCTCAGTTGCTTTACAAAAACATGTTTTAAATCACAAGGGGAAATACTTATTTTCTACAATGTTTAAACTCTTCTGGAACACACAGGAAAAAGTAAATCTACCACTTCTGTTTATAGAGTTAAATTAGCTCTTTTGAATATTGTGGCAAAATTTCTAAATAAAATTTTGGCAAATAACATTAATAAATAATGACTGCAAAGTTTATTCAGCAAATGGCATGAATGAATATAATCCGTTATAGTATCTTGTCAGAGTAGAAAAATTATCAGTTAACTTGAATAGATTCATAGGGAACAAAATATAATTAAAAATAAATTTCAAAAATTGTTTTTAGCAAAACAGGAATAGAATAACATTTATTTAATATGGCAAAAACAACAGCAAAAAAACAAACAAAAAAAACAAACAAAAAACCTATTCCATTTTAACCAACAAACATGCTCAATATTCCTATTAAATCTGCCACAGGAGAACAATATTTTTATCACAAGCATTTGGTACTACTGCTGAAATTTAAGCCAATGTACATTTTGGTAGTATAATAAATAACTTTATTTGGGGTTTGAAATATACCACAATAGTTAATATGTGGTCTGCCAAATTCATGTGGAAACAAGAAAGTAATACTTCGTGTTGCTATTTTTGCTAAGTGCTACTACGCTGACATAACCATACTTAAATTGATTATGACTAACTAAATCCTTTAGTTTTATCTTTTTTTTCTCTTGGCTCTTTATTGTATTTTGTTCACATTTTAAGTTTTCATACAGAAAAATTCACTTTTATTTATTTATTTATTTATTGTAGAAGTCTCTGAATTTAAACAAATGCATATAGTTTGGTAGCCATCACCACAATCAGTAATACAAAAGAGTTACATTATCCCACTAGATTTTATTGTCTGTTTCTAAGTGAACAACTCGCCCCATTGCCTCAATATTGATGTTTTTTTATACCATTTCTTTAGGCTTTTCTGGAATGTCACATAAATGAAACTAGAGTATATAGCCTTTTGAGTATGAGTTCTTTCATTTCTCATAATACATTCAACTTTACTAATGTTATAACTTGTGTCAGTATGTTCCATTTTATTACTGCATAGATGTTTATCAATTCCTAAATTGAAGAATATTGAGAATTTTTCCACTTTATGACATCATGAATAAAGCTGTTATTAATAACTGCATAAAGTTTTTTTTTAACTGTACTGGGCGCCTCACCACATTCAGGAAGCATATCCCAGTTCAGCATGTGGGCCCGCCTGGGCCGGAGCGAGGATTCAATCTTCAGTCCTTGGGGCTTCAAAGCAAGCGCTTAACCTGCTGAGCCATCCCGGCTTTCCCTGCATAAAGCTTTTGAGTGAATAGAACTTCTCAATTTTTCTTGGGTAAATATCTAGATATGGAGTGGCTAAGCTATCAAATGAAACATTAGCAAGAGCTTAGAAATAGGCCCCAGTAAATACAGTCAATTTATCTTTGATAAAAGAACATAAATATGGCCAACAGATATATAAAAAAATGCTCAGCTTCACTTGCAATTAGGGAGATGCAAATAAAAACCACAATGAGATACCATCTTACACCTGTTAGAATGGCTAAAATCAACAAGACAAGGGATAACAAGTGCTGAAGAGGCTATGGACAAAAAGGAACCCTCATACACTGCTGGTGGGAATATAAACTGGTACAACCTCTATGGAAGGCTGTATGGAGATTCCTCAAAAAATTAGGAAAGGAAAGAGAACAAAGTCAATACGGTGGAGCAAGGACAGCCTTCATGAAATGGTGCTGGGACAACTACATATCCACATGCAAAGAAAGAAAGAAAGGAAAGGAAGGAAGGAAGAAAGGAAAGAAAGAAAAGGAAAAAATAAAAAATTTATACATATATATATTATATATATATTATATATATATTATATATATATATTATATATATATATATATAATATATATATATATACTGTCCAGAAAGTACTCAAGTATCCAGCCATGTAATATAAAACAATAGAGGCATTCATTGCTGAAATTTTTCCAGACAGCCCTCATATAAATGTGTGTATATATGTATGTATATATAGACACAAGCCACATACCTTTCACAACATTTAACTCAAAATGGATCATAGATCTAAATGTAAAACAAAATTATAAAACTTCTATTTAATAGAAGGAAACATATGAGAAAACCTAGATGACGTTGGGTATGGTGATAACTTTCTAGCTACAACACTGAAGACACAATCTATGAAAGAAATAGTGAATAGCCAGATTTTATTCAAGTTAAAATCTTCTGCTCCGTGAAAAACAATATGAAGAAAATTAGAAGACAAACCATAGACTGGGGGAAAATATTTGCCCCAAAAAACCCATCTGATAAAAGGACTATTATCCAAAATATACAAAGAACTCTTAAAACTCAACAATAAGAAAACACACAACCCTATTAATAAATGGGCCAAAGCCAGTAACAGATATCTCAACAAAAAGATTAATAGAGATTATGTATATGAAGAGATGTTCTGTACCACATATCAGAGAAATGCAAATTAAAATGAAAATTAAAACAGTGAGGTACCATTATACAGAATATATTAGAATGGCCAAAATCTATAATACTGACAACATCTAAAGATGGCAACAAGAACCGTTATACATAACTGGTAGGAAAATAAAATGGTATATCAAGTTTGAAAGAGAGTTTGTCAGTTTCTTACAAAACTAAGTATTCTCTTAGCAAACAATCCAAAAATCACACTCCTTAGTGTGGCCAAAGGAATTGAAAACTTCTGCCCACACAACAGGTATTTATAGAAATACTTTTTATAATTGCCAAAATTTGGAAATAATTAAAATGTCCTTCAGTAGTGAATAGATCAATAAACCATGGTACATCCAGACAATGAAATATTACTCAGCACTAAAAAGAAATGAACTCTCAAACCATAAAAATACATAAGAGGAAACTTAAATACAGTACATTCATTAAAGAAGCCAATCTAAAAAGGCTTCATATTGTATCATTCCAACTATATAACATTCTGGAAAATGCAAATCTAGTGATATAATAAAAAAATTAGTGGTAGCCACGTGTTGGTGGGCGTGAGAGATGAACAGAGAAAGCATAGGAGATCTTTAGGGCAATAAAAATATTCTGTATGATATCATAATGATAGATATACATTATTATACATTTGTACAAACCCAGAGAAGGTACAAAACCAAGAGTGAATCTTCACTAAACTATGGATTTTGGTGATTATTATGTAATAATATAGGTTCATTCTTGGTAACAAATGTACAATTTTGGGGAATGATATAAATAACAGGGGTGGTTATATATATGTGGGAGCAGGAAGTTTATGGAAAATCTCTGCACATTTCTTTCAGTTATATTGTAAACCTAAAACTGCTTTTAAAAAATAAAGAAAAAAAATTATAGCATATTGCATAAGGCGATGCTTAGAGAAACACTTAAGCTATATATGAATAAGTGGAAATTTTCAGAAAACAGAGAATTTGGGTAGAAACAGAATTCACCTTTATAAGTAAGTCTAAATAAAACTTTTTTTTTCTTATAACTGTCAAGCCAAATTCTGCGTTTTATGTTTTATAAAAGTTAATTTTTCTTCTTTTGGTTAGTTTGCTTACTGTGCCCAGAGAAGAAAGTGAAATAAAAGCAACACATAGCTTCTCTCTTTTGACTTCATTACCTTTTCTAGAATACAAAATTATAAGTTAACTGGCAGGCCGAATTAATAAGAGAATAAATGTACCTAAAAATAGATCTTTCATTGAAAATGACCTTGATCATAAGTGTTGTTTTATACTGTCAAAAGCACTTATGGTAAATGATAATAATCTTTTGAACCTAATTTTTATGCATATTTCTATCTTTAATTTTTTTTTTACTCATGACTATTTTAAAATTTTACTTTTCAACAAGTAAAATGAACTGTATTCAAGCACTAATATAATTTCCTTTCATATAGGCACACAAAGTTATAAAATTACATTATATATATATATATATATATATATATATATATATATATATATAGCCAATTACTTAAACCTCTACTTCTTATTCCAACATTTTAGACATTTTTCTCCATTATGTACAGTAAAGAAAGTGGCAATATTACAATTTCCTCCATCTCTTCCTATATTTTCTCTCTCTTATTTCAAAATCTAGCTCTCAGATAGGTTTCCTTTTTATACTGTCAATGTTTATATTTGCATTTTTATGTGCAAGCATGATTTTTGCACGCTCTTCTTGATTTTAAAATTGAAAATTGGGAAGCCAAGATGGCTCAGCAGGTTGAGCTCTTGCCTTGCAGCCCCGAGGTCTGAGGATCAGTTCCTGATTCTGGTTCCAGCCCCAGTCCATGCAGACCCTTAGGCTAAACTGGAGTCTGCTTTCCATGTGATAGGACCCCAGTTTGGTTCCCACTGTGGTGAACTTCCCACGTGGGAGACCTCCAGCCCAGTTCCCACCCCATGTGGCCCCAGTGCCACCTGTGTGGAATGAAACCACGTCACAACTAATGATGTACAACTATGGAAACTGCTCTGGGTTCTTGTCCTTCTCTCTTTCTGTCTCTCTCACCTTCTCTCAGAAAACAATAAATTAAATCTTTAAAAATTAATAATAAAATAAAATAAAATATAGATGCACATATATATGATATATTGATATATATATATAAAACATTAATTTTTTTGTATTAACCATTTTAGATGTACAGTTATGTGGTATTAGGTACATTCACACTGTTGCACAACCATCACCACTATCCATCTCCAGAAGTTTTTCATCTTCCAAAAATAAAATTCCATTAAATAATAAATTTTCATTAACTTCCTCCTGCTAAGCCATGGCAACCACCATTCTACTTTCTGTCTCTATGAAATTAACTATTCTAGGTACCTCATTTAATTAAAATCATATAGTTGTCTTTATGTGATGGCTTATTATAGTTCACTTAGTATAATGTCTTCTAAAGTAATCTATGTTATTGAATGTATCAGAATCTCCTTAAATTTTTTAGAAAAAAAGATTATTCCATTGTATGTATAGATTTTTATATTTTGATTATTTGTTCATTCACTAATGGACATTTTATTTATTTCCATCTTAGGCTATTATGAATAATGCTGTTATGAACATGGATGTACAAATATCTCAAGTCCTTCCTTTCAGTTTTTACAGATAAATACACAGAAATAGAATTGCTGGATCTCTATCAGTATTTAAACTAATGGTTCTAAAAAACATTCTTCAACAACTATTTTAAACTTCAATTGAACTTCCTTATTTCAGAAAATGCATCTTTGGGATGCCGGGATGGCTCAACAGGTTGAGCACTCATTTTGCAGCCCGAGGACCCGAGGATCAAATCCCAGCCCCAGCCCATGCAGACCCATATGCTGAACTGGGATGTGGCCCACTGTTTGGTTCTTACCAGGGTGAGCTTCCCATGTGGGAGGCCCCCACCTGGTTCTTGCCCTATGCGGTTCCCACCCACCAGTGTGAAATAAAACTATGTCGAAAATTGATGATGGACAACTACGGAGACTGTGCAAGCCCTCTCCCTTCTCTCTGACTCTGTCTCTCTCTTGGTCAAAACCAATAAAATAAATCTTAAAAAAGAAAAGAAAACACATCTTTAATTTCCATCACTTTTTTTTGTATACGTTGATTTTTTTTAATTTATTTTTGACAGAGAGAGAGAGACAGACAGACAGACAGAGAGACAGAGAGAGAGAGAGAGAACTGAACTGAGGGAGCTCCCCAGTTCAGCATATGGGTCCAAACGTGCGGAGGCCAGGATTCGATCCCCAGTCCCCGGAGCTGCAAAGTGAGTGTTTAACCCACTGAGCCATCCTGGCTTCCCCTCCATCACTTTTTAAGTGTTTTGTTACTATAGAAATTTTCTAGGAGATAACATAAGATTAAGATAAAAATCAGAGAGATGTTATTCTTTACAAATTCTAAATCTGTCTTCAAGTTATTGAATTAAGATATTTTCCCCCAACACAACAGCCTTCAAAGAGTTAAATCAAGTCCTCTATTAAAAAAAGATAACGTGATCAATAGTCTCAAATAATCTCAGCAATATTTCTTTCCCTTTTTTCAGTAATCAATAAGACAAACTAAATATTAAAAAATCATAGAAAAGCAAATTTAGGAGAGAGTAAAGTTGCAGGATAAAAAATTCATGTGCTAAAGTCCATTATGTTTCTATATATACTAGTAATAAATTTTTTTTTAAGAAATAAAAAAAAATTCTTTAGAAATTGCAACAACAAAAAATACCTAGCAATAAACTTAACAATGCATGTGAAGGAACTATATTCACCGAAAACTATAAGACAATATTAAAAGAAATTGAAGAAGATGCAAAGAAATGAAAAGATATTCTGTGTTCATGGATTGGAAGAATCAACATAGTTAAAATGGCCATATCACCCAAAGCAATATACAGATTTAATGAAATCCC
>PVKE010024941.1:0-23427 GCA_004027555.1 Craseonycteris thonglongyai
TCCCCCCTCCTCCCCTTCCCTCAGGCAATCACCAAGTTATTGAGTGTGTCCATAGGTCTCTGTGTCTTTGTAACTTTCAGTTTTATATTCCACCTATTTCAAATTTTCTAATCAAGTTTTCTTTCACATTGTGTCAGTGTAAACAAATGAAGATTATTTTTTAGTTGAAGTAGTTGAATTGTTGGTAGTTATGTTTCCATACTTTTTGTTTACAAATTATTCGCCAAAGGAATTTTAGTCCTGACTATGATTTATTCAATAAAGCATATCTCATTTACAATAGAAATTACCATTAGGAGCCAAATAACAGAAAGAAAGAAAGGAAAGAGAGGAAAGAAAGAAAAGAAAGAAAAGAAAAGAAAGAAAGGAAAGAAAAGGAAGAAAGGGATAAAAGAAGACAACAATAAGAAAAAGATGCTGTAGGGAAAAAAGCAATAATGAATGTCACAGAATTATTTGCACAGTAATGAAAGAAGAAAAACAAAATATTCAAGTTAAGTTAATGTAATAATAGCACTGGTTATTTTACCGTTCACATCTAGACTGGCACACTGATAGAGCCAACTGTTGTTAATAGGTGTCTGTTATGTGCCAGTCACTCTTTCTATGTGGTAGGGATGAAAATAATCATCTGCCTTCCAGAACTCACAGACTAGTGGTTAAGAATACATCCTCAAATAATCAAAGCAAGTAAACAGAGTCCAAAAACGTTCATATAATTATAGTAACGGGTGCTTATCTCTTTCGAGAGAGGTAAAAAAATGCTATTGGAGAAAGGACTATTTGATCCAAATATCAAATCTGAGGAAAAGTACATTTTTGAGTAGGGAAAGTGGGGCATTTTTAACACAGGAAAAACAGTATATACTTAACAATAGAGACCACAAATAAAGCTATTTGGCTATGGAAGAACACAATTTAGAATTCTTTTTTTGTTTGTTTGTTTTTTCAGATGGCAACTGTGATGAATTAAGCTAAAATTTTGTCCAATTTTCTGTCCCATAATAAATTTTGTCAATCAAAAATATATTTCCTGGCTAAAAATCAAAATTCTTTTTTTTTTTTTTCTAACATTTTCAGGTGTTTTAATTGAATTTCTTGAAGTGACATTGGTTAATTAAAGTACATAGGTTTCAGGTGTAAAATTCTACAATATATTGGCTATGTGTTGCATTGTGTGTTCAATACCCAGAGTCAGTTCTCTCTCTGTCACCTTATATTTGAAGTACCTTCCCTCTTCCCAACCCACCTCCACCTAAACGTCCGGTAACCACTAAACTATTGACAGTGTCCATGAGTTTTTGTTTCTTTGTTGCTGTCAGTTTTATATTTCACATATAAGTGAAATCACGTGCTTCTTGATTTTTTTCTTCCTGATTAACCCTAACCCTAACTCTAAAACCATAATGCTAAAAACTTAACCATAAAACAACAACCTTAACAATTCTTTAACAACCCTAACCATAAACCCTAACTATAAACCATAAACCCTAACACTAAGCATAACCCTAATCTTAATTCTAACCCTAATTCTAACTTTAGCCCTAAATCCTAACCCTAACCCCATCCTCTAACACTAACCCTAAAACTATAACCCTAAAATCCTAATCCACAACCTAACTGTAACCCTAACCCTAAAACAACCCTAACAATCCTAACCCTACAACCTTAAGAACAACCTAACCCTAACGACAACCCTAACCATAACTATAACCCTTAACCATAACCACAACCCTAAAACCATAACACATACCCTAATCCCAGGCCCAACCTTAAAACAATGACCCCAACAACCCTAACAACAACCCTAACTCTAACCCTAACCCTAAAACAACCCAAATCCCAACCTAACCCTAACAACCCTAACCCTAATAACCCTAATCCTAACAATCCTAACCCTAACAACACAAACCTTAACCCTAATGCTAAAACTCTAACACTAAATCCCTAACCCTAACCAATAACCTGGTGGATGAAGGAATGGAAAAGCAAAAAAAAACATCGAACAAAATTGCCAGGGAGCAATTATCCAATAGTTAACCAAGCAGCCATCTTGAGTTTCCCATAACCCCAACTATTCATCTAATTTACAATCATTGTTTACCCATCTTAATTTCTCTGATTCAGAAGCAGACTGCTGCCATGTTTCAAGAACTTCAGGATAGCAAAAGTCTGGCAATGAGGGTTTTTTCTGCAAAAAGAAAATGGATTTCACTCACATGTGTCACAATCTGATACTCAAGTTCAGTTGCTTTAGTGTGTCCCTCAATTCTTTTAAAGATCTTTTTATTGCTTGAAAGAAGGTGAGAGAAAGAGAAGGGGAGAGGCCCCAGAGCATATGGGGCCCTGTGGTGGCGGAACCAAACTGGGGGCCTCCCGTAGGGGAGGCGAAAACCTCCACTGCCATCTGGTGGTTACCAGTTGCACTGCCATTCAGCATGTGGGCCCACATGGGCTTGGGCCGGGACTCAACCCCCAGACCTTGTGGTGGCAACGTAAACACTCAACCAGCTAAATTGTCCTGGTCAACCAGTGTGTCCTTTAATTTTGATGACAGGCATCTTATATTAGGACCAATCAGATTTCCAAGAATTTCACATAATGTCTGGAACACTTATCACATAGACTCATACAAACATATTATTATTTGCTTATTTAACAAAGCTATACATATAATGTTAGTATACCAAATAAGTCTAAATTTTCTCTTTTGTATGGAGAAAAAACAAATCTTTGGAGGTGTACTAGGGACCCATCTGGAATAATTCAAAGATATTTTCGGTTGAGACTATTCGTAATTTAAATTTTGGGAAGTTTATCAAATTATATCAAAAGGTTTAGACATTTGACTAAATAGGATCATAAGTCATTATGAAGCAATACTTAAGTATCCATTTAACCACAGTGACAATAAAATATTTCAAAGACAAATACAGAAATTTACATAATTATTAGCAAAATTTAGTTCTTACTATTTAGGAGATTCAGTTTTCTTAAATAATCAAGGACCTGATTAAGACAACACAAAACACAAAATACAGAATCTTTGTTTTCCAGGCACAAACTCTTTCCCAGTATCAGTCACAGGCCAAAGAGACCTTTTAGCAAAGAGAG
Organism: Craseonycteris thonglongyai; assembly: GCA_004027555.1. Lineage (NCBI taxonomy): Eukaryota > Metazoa > Chordata > Mammalia > Chiroptera > Craseonycteridae > Craseonycteris > Craseonycteris thonglongyai. Next base: position 3,115 of record PVKE010024941.1, read on the forward strand.
AAAAACAAACTCTAATTTTGCATCAGCTTATTTTTTATATTAAATTCACTTAATTAATTAAAGTTATTTTAGTCTTATTCAGCTTGACCATTTACAAAATTTCCTGTCTCACAATACCTTTTCCGAATACTTTCTACAACTTTCTGTGTCCCTTTTTAATATACCCTCTTGTTCTCTTCACCCATTCAGAAATAACCAGGACAAAATTACTTCATTTCTCTTAAGTAAAACACACCTCTGTGTTTCATACTTTTTAAAATTTTTTTAGCCAAAACATATCCTCTTTTCTGGTATACATAGTTGTTTTTCCTATTTTTAATTTCTATAGCTTTAATTACACATATTAGAATTCTTAACCTTTAAAACCTGAATTTCTAATGAAAAATGGAGGGGAAGCCGGGATGGCTCAGTGGGTTAAGTGCTCGCTTTGCAGCGCTGGGGACTGGAGATCGAATCCCGGCCCCGGCCCGTGTGGAACCATGTGCTGAACTGGGAGCTCGCCCAGTTCAGTTCTCTCTCTGTCTCTGTCTCTGTATATCTCTCTCTCTCTGTCAAAAATAAAAATAAATAAATAAAAACATATTTAAAAAAAAAAAAAAGAAAAATGGAGAATTATCTGTTACACCAGCATACTTTAGATTGATACATTTATAAACACCTATTATAATTTCTAGACATATATTTTTTCATAGCACTAAAAATATTTATTAGGGGAAGCTGGGATGGCTCCACTGGTTCAGGACTCGGTTTGCAGCCCCGGGGACCGAGGATTGAATCCCAGCACCAGCCCATGCAGACCCACATGCTGAATTGAGGTGTGCCTCCCTTGCAGGATGCCCCCAGTCCAGCCCCTGCCCTGTGCGGCCCACGCCCACTTTTGTGGATAGAAACCATGTTGAGAACTGGTGACGTACAACTATGGAAATTGCTCTGGGCCCTCCCTCGTATCTCCATCTCTCTGTCTCTGAAAAAAAAACCAAGAAGAAAACAAGTCTTCAAAAAAAATACTAAATTATATAATACAAGCAGGGGACCTGATCTTTGGCTCAAAACATTTCTCCGGGGTAATTTGCATATGAACTACCAGTAAATATTAAATATCAGAAAATTTTTGCCAATGTTCCTAAGTCCTATAATACCTACAGAGTAAAGTCATTATTAAACAATGTATGCTTACATATTTCAATGAAGTCTCATACTTAGTGCTTTCAAATGCTTCTTAGCAAAAATATGCAGATAAAGCAAATATTGCAAATGTTATCTGTTAAACATAGGTGATGAACATACAGGTGATCAGTCTTTCAGCTTTTTGTGTATGTTTCAAATTTAAAAATCAAAATTCTTAACAGTAAATGAAAAACACTTCCATAATGAAAGATTCAATTCAGAACTTTCAAAATCATGAGGCTGCACAGGCAATCACATAACTAATAGCAATGCGTAAAAACAACTTTAGTTAACTCTTTATAAAATCATTTAAGACCAGTTAATTCTAAAATATAGGATCATTTTGCGTAAATTACATTTAGGTTAAGTTTCTGAGTATAGGCATTTATTTTGCAGAATTTGGTTCATTAAGTCCCACTCTTAAAAATGCTAATTATTGCTCAAGTATTTAATTTTCACTAAGTCACTTGAATTAATTGAACAGTGCTTTATCGATACTCATTTCAGTTTAGTTTATGAGTAGCTATGTAATTTCCTATTTTTTTTTTAATATTTATTTTATTGTTTTTCACAGAGAGAGACAGAGAGAAGGGGGAGGGCCCAGAGCAGTCTCTGTAGTTGTACGTTATCAGTTTTCAACATGGGTTCATTTCACTTAGGTGAGCAGGGGACCATGCAGGGTGGGAACTGGGCTGGGGGTCTTCCACATGGGAGGCATGCCCACTCAGTGCCTTGAGCCAAGGGTTGAACCAGGGGACGAGTAATGAACTGGGAGCTGCCCACAGGGGAAGCACACCTCAGTTCAGCATATGCGTCTATATAGGCCGGGGCTGGGTTTTGATTCTCAGTCCCCAGGGCTGCAAAGCGAGCACTTAACCCGCTGAGCCATCCCAGCTTCCCCTAGTTTCCTATTGCTATTAAGTAAAGAAATAAAAATAAAGGTCTAAGAAACATGTATACATTGAATTAATTTAGTAGTTTCTAAACATTATTTCATTGATAGGAAATGTAAAAGAAAGACATGTTTGTCAGATTTTACCTTAATCTTCAAATCTGATAGGACTCTTCCACTGAAATAAATGTGCTTTCACTAATGTAATAATAGCGATGTCCTTTATTTAGAGTTTAAAGTCTAAATTAAAATAACATCAAATGTCCCAGCCTGAATCACACCACCACGCACTATTATGGCCTCACAAATAGGTAATTAAAAGAAGATGAAGAAGAAAAATGATGCTACCCCTATTTATTAGTAAATAAAATAATTAAAAATTAAATTAAAACAAAAGTTGGTGAAGACACCAAGTAACTGGAACTCCCAAACATAGCTTAATCCAGGTATCATTAATGACACTGTCTGATCCTTAGATGCTTTGCTTGGTTTTATAAACTTTCAAAATTAAGAAAAATAAAAGTTCACCAATCTTCATCTGCTTGCTGATCATTTTGATTACCTGATAATAATTTCTGAAAGTAAAACTTACACCCTAACATCAGCATGTGGCACGTCACTGTTTTCTCTCTGACACTAAGACTCAAGTTATCATCAGCCTTCCCAGGTCAACAGTTTTTTTCCAGCTCTACCACTGAACTCTGCTTTACCACTTGTTAACACTGTGAACTTGAGCTCCTAACAATGTCATGTAGCCTTACTTTCTCACCTGTCACAGGGCGATGACAGTTCCTGACAACAGAAGTTTGTGTTTATAGAGAGTGAACCACAGACGCTTTTTGAATGTTTGTCTTTAGGTGTCAAACGTTCCCCAGCAAAGTGTTTTGCCTCTAGTATGTAAGTGAAAAATATTGTGTTTTTTAAAGTAAAGGAAGTAGTGGAAATACTGGTAATTTACCAAATGCAATGCTAAGTACATATTTCATATAACTCAGTTTAATTCTGTGTAAATAATTCCACATACTGCTGTTGATGACAAAATAAAAACTGTTTTGAAAACCTAAGGAATCCTGACCACCATTGCTGCTTTGAATCTGTAATAATGCTAATTTTTCTGAAGAAAGTGGAAAAGACCCACAACCACCCAAGAAACATTTACATTACCATCTATTGGAGCTTGAAAATATTTCCTGGGGTATATATTTCATTGAGTTCACTATAACAAAAAATGTCAATTTAAGGATACCTAAGATAGAAATAGAGAGTATCACTGCCCTAAATGAAAGTGATGATTTATAAAACCTTAAATTGATTTTAACTACTATTTAACCATTAGAATGAAAGAAGTTAAAACGATCTAGGCAGTTCTAGGAATTAGACTTCTCTTTCACAAAACAATAGAAACAGATCATTTAAAGCTTGAATATTTCTTAAAATCATTTCAAACATAAATACAGCTGTTCATACAATTAGTTAAAACTAGGTAGAGACTATATTAGAGTTTTTAATTTACATATGTGAATTATAAATTAAATAGTAATCAGATTAAGGAAAAACTGTATTAACATATGGGTTCTGAATCATTTGAGTTTACAAGGTAAATCTTCTAAATCTAATGGGATTAGATTAAATTACACACATGATTTACCACAGAGAATAAAAGCAAAACTGTGCTATGTCTTTATAACCAGCAGCTCTGTATTCCTAGTACAGAGTGTGTCACTGGAATAAATATCTAAACATCTATTTTCTAAATCTAAAATTTAATTTCAAAACATGAGCTACAGAAGGAAAAAAGCCAAAATCACGAGGAGCGAGCTTTAAATATTTGGCTGTTTAGGAGTAAAATAACTGGCCTGTTTTATTTATTTATTTATTTTTAATCAATGAAGGAAGGTAAGCCCCTGTGTTGACAAAAGAGGTTGCAGATTTCAGTAGATGCAGAAGTCTTATAAAATTGGTATCATTCTTTCTCTGCTTTTAGTATATGTGCTGCCGAAGGGAGCATGTTTCTCAGCTTTTAGAAGTCTTTTTGAGGTAAGAAATAAATTGAGTTCAGATCCCTGCTGCCAGAACAGTGTTTGAAAAAATGACTGCATGTCGCATTCTCAGCTCTGCCACTGACTCAAAAGCTTGTTATAGCAGCCAAGTTTGCCCAGTTCTGTCATTTAAATGTTGTCCAAGACGGTGATAGATGAAAAAGAATTCTCAAATTGTGTTCAGTTCCCTGTTAGTTTTTCCTTCACTCAAAATAGTTTTTTTTATTTACCCCAGATCAGCACATGTAGAGAATTGTATATAGATCCTTATTTTGTTACACTTTATAATTGCAATTTTCATCTCTTATGCTCTTTTAAAAAAATTATAAAAAATATAGCTTCGTCTATGTTCTCTTAATGTTGACTTCTCAGTTTAAAAAAAGCTAGTATTTGTAAATACCACAATAGCATGCACACAACATTTTACAGTTGATTGCAGCATAAAATTGTTATGTGAATCATGAGACACAATCTAGTATATAACTAGAGTTTAAAATTCTAATACTTTTTTAACCTGAGTAGACTGCCAATGAGTTTTCAGTACATATTTTCTATTCCATTTCTATATTAGACCTTGATTGTTCACAATCAAGAATTTATATTGAATACAAATGTAAAAAGTTAACAGTAAGGAAACAGACTTTAGTTTTGTATTTGTTTCTTCATAATGACTTTGTGATAAGAAAAAATAACTTATAGTATGAAAAATAAAAATGTATGGCCAATGAAGCTTAATGTACTTTATGCTTTTACTAAATATAATGTCAATCATAATCAACTACTGTACCAAGAGTCACTTACAGTGCCCTTTTCAAATTCTAACTGCTTTACTATAAGACAGATACGGTACTCTGAAATAATATATATTTTTAATAAAATATCACAAAGCCAATCTGCACATAAAAAATATCAAAATGTATGGAAAACAGGTATAAAGCAGCCCAACAAAATCCTAATAAACTTTACAAGAACATTAATTAGTGCTTTAATTATCCTAATAAGAATAATAAACTCATTATTGCAGATGAAATTACATGTTGAATTCCTAATATATAACAGAATGTCAGAATTAATAAAGGCTTTACCAATTAAAAATGTGGAAGTACATTTCTTATTAAGCTGTTTTAAAAGGTGTTTAAGGAAGGGATGGGATTATTGAGTTATGAAAACAAGGATAAAATGTACAAATATCACAGACAACATTGCCATCAATAATACCTACACAGAATATGTGGCCTAAGACATGAGGAAGACTCTGAGACTGAATCGCACTATATGCAGTTTGGACTTCTACCAGGGTTTGCTGATGCCAGATGGCTTAGTGTTCTCTGTCTTTAGCTGCTTTGCTTGGGAGCAGAAAACATAAGTGTGTGAAAAAATTACCACGTGACCTACAGGGCTTTCACCTTCTAACAATGTCGTTTCCCTTTCTCCCAAAGATCAGTGAATTAATTTGAACTGCAGAAATCTTCACTGAAACAAGAGTGACCACATTAATAGAATTATGTTTTTACTTGGATGAACTATGCTGTTTATAAAACTCTAGTATTTTTACTTTTATATATATTAATATAAATATCATTTTAGACTAAATGTTTTGTCGGGGTATAAATGTATGCATGATGATCTTTCAACTTGTTAGAAACTAATATCCCCATTTCCAACTATTTTCATATATATGATTTAAAATATTTATGCCAGTAAAAATTATAAAAATTAAAACAAAATAAAAATATAGCTAGTACATTTTAAGGACCTCTAAACTGTGATTTGTACCTTTTCAAGAAACTTCAGAAAAAATCCTTTCAGTTCTTTTCATTCACTTTTTTTACAAGTTAGTGCTTCTCTTAGATTTGTATCTGATAATTCAGCGAGCCCAAATTTCACCAATTAAGATCTTGCTATGGTCATGTGGTCTTCTGATATTTTTTGCTCGTTATTATTTTTTTCTTTGTGAACTTCAAGTTCCTCCAGGTTCCCAAGGCTCAGGTTTACGTGGATATGCATTACTCTCATTTCTAATTTGGGTTATATTCAGCATTTTGAATAGCCATTTGTGAAGAAGGACTGCCTCAATATGCTTAATATGACTCATGGTCTTGAAAAGGCCACTCAAAATATTCGCTTCTCCTCATGCTCCAGCAGATTTTTTTTTTTAATGTTCTCTGAAAATTACCATTATCCAAGGAACAAAGAAATAGCCTTGGCTCCCTTTTAAGTAGCTAGCAGCTAAGATGATGGTGTCCCTGCTCATCAATTTGTTTTTCCTCACTGATCTCTGATTTGAAATTCTCAGCTGTCTTGAAGGTCAAGTAACAAAATGGCGAGGTTCATTACAGGGAACATCTCTCCTGGCCTTTCGTTTGGAGGACCCTGCTGTTCCACAGGTATGACAGCAAAAGGAGAGGCAGGAGGGCTCCCTCTGCTTCTGACCTTTGTAAACTTCATTTCACTAGAAGCAAGGATTAATGTAGAGAAATGTCGCTTTTTTTGAAAACACCTTGTTAAAATTTCACAACCAAAAAAAGGTGTCCAATTGTTCAATTTAAAGAAGCTAAATGATATAGTAAAAGTATATAGATTATACATTCATGACAGGCCTGAATTGTTAGGAATGTAACAACTTTTTTTTTTTTTTTTGGAAACACAGGGGGCTTACTATGCTCTTTTGTATCCTGTTTTCAAGATAACTCAAGCATCTGCTTTATGACAAAACTTCAATCAGCATGGAGTCAAGTGAGACTGTTCTCCATCTCTTTTTATAGAAAGGATTAATTGTGTCTTACAGCTTCTGAGTGGAAATTATTTTGATGGATTCCTTTCACAAGTCCTAGCCTCTCCAGGCTCAGCAGGGTGACAACTGATGTTTTTCCTACCACATCAAAATCTGACCTATAGGAACTTGACCTGAACTGATAATATATGAGCAAGAATCTGAATTGGCACATGAGTGAGAGAACAAATATTTCACTTCATGTGAATCATTTATATATTGACTCTTTTTGTTTCATCACAATAGCCTACTTTATATAAAACACTCCTATAATTTTAGTTAACACAATGACTTAAGACAGAAAATAGAAAATTTTTTCATTAAAATATAAGTTAACTATTAAGTGTTTTCAATTTTGGCATTAACTACTAACAACTAAAAGCTCAATTTTCAAGATCAATTTTGATAATTCCATAATATAAAATTGTATCACAATTATGCCATTAATATGCAAACAGTATTAATTGCCTCAACAATTTGCTGGAATAGATATCATTTAAAAAATGGAATCGATAATGCTTAACCCTCAAATGTGATTTTATTTTTCTTCATATGTGCTCATTTTTTCCAATAGTTCTGCCCTATTTTGTTTGCCATATTTTTCTCCTAGGGTCATAAACAACATTTAGTAAACTTAGCCTTTCCAAATACATTTCTACCTGATTTCTATGTTGTTTCTACATTTTCCTCTTGTCACCTTTTATTATACTGATACCTCAAAAGTTTGTAACAATATCCTGAGCTCAGAAGTTGCAATATAAAAGTTCTTTATAGTGTTCCTAAAAGAAAATTTGACACATTCATTAAAAATAAAAACCCTAAATTCTTGCATATGGCTTTGCCCAAAACCTTCAGTGAAATTCTAAGATCGCAACTAATCTCAAACATTATGTATGTATGCATGTATATGTGTGTGTTTGTATGTATGTGTGTGTGTGTGTGTGTATATATATATATATATATATACATATAATCTTTATCTAAAAAACCATGAGGTGATAGCCACGATAATATAATTATTAAAGAAATCTGACTTTTAACTTTCTTTTTTTTTCAAGCATAATTTAAAAACATTATCAAAACTAAGATTCATTGATATACTAGAAATCATTTACTGACTCATTTTTTTCTAGTGAAATTTTATTTTTCCTAGAAGTAAAAGTAACAAACTATATATCTATGTCTATGTTTATGTCTATATCTATACACATATATGTATATATGTATGTATGTATGTATGTATCTGTCCAGAAAGTATCTAGCCATGTAAGCATTTTCATTATATATACAATGGCTGGGTATTTTTCTGGATAGCCCTCATATATATATTTCCAAATCTAGAACTGTAAATTAAAAGACAATCTAAAATGTTTCTTTCTTACTGTAATATAAAATAATTTAGGCAATAGTATTAAGAAACACCCTGTTGCAAACAAAATAGATTTATCTCATTCATATACATTCTTATATTGAACTCCCATATTATTTAGAAAAATGACTACATTTGACATTAATTCACAACTCAGTTGGAAATGGAGGTAGGAAAGAAATCGATGAAGGTGTACATGACTAGTGAAATCAAAGTAGAAAGAATTAGGAAGCCAATGATATATGAAGAAGTAAAAATCATGTATATATGTGTGCAGGATTGAGTTAAAGATAAGACAAAGTTTTACTTATTTTATTATAAGGTAGTTTTAGCCAATTTGTTGATGGAAAGTGAGCTGATTCTGGGTGGTAAGCACATAATGCGAAGTATAGACAATGTAATGTAGAATTGTACACCTGGAAACAATGTAATTGATATCAATCAACATCACTCCAATAAATTTAACAATAAAAAAAATGTGATAAGAGGATTAGTCTATGCTGATGGAAGCTATGTAAGAAACAAATTAACACAGAGAAAAATGCAAAGTACAGAAATTAGAGATAATATGTAAAATATACAAATCTATAATGAAAAAATTGGAAATAGAGAATTAAAAAATGATGAAAAAAGATGAATTACTTAAATGTGTGAGTTTGAATAGAAGAAATAGGAAGAAGGTACAGCAGTACCATTTTAATAATGATGAAATAGATGTAAGATAGGCCAATTCTGGATTTATGTATACATAATTTTAATATCAATTCATGTGTCTGATAAAATTTAGTAACGAACTATGGTGATTCATAAAACTAGTTTTCCTGATTCTAAATAAATTTATCTAAGAAAGCAACCATTTCAAGGTATATTTGTTTTCATCATCTCCTCTTTGAAGTCGCCCAAGAGAAAACAGAGAAATGAGAAATAAAAATAAAAGTGTCAATTAAAAAAATCAAGAGATATCTAAAACTGTAAATCCCAAAATAGGAGCCAGGGTTATTTCCAAAAGCTTTAATGGTCAGATAATGAGTTCAAACAATATAGATCAGCATATCTGTGGCTACAGGTCTTGAGAAAGCTTGCACAGCATGCTTGTCACATAAGTAGTACACCTGGAAGTATAAAGCAAAACTCTTTATATTCAACAATGGAAATTACCTGCAAAGACTGGTTGTGTAAAATTGCTGGTTTGGAAATTTGATAAACAGAGCTACAGGAGCCAGAGCTACAGGCTGCTTATGCACCACGATAGGAAAATACTGTTGGAGCAAGGGGAAGTGACCTTGTTTTGCAAGCAACACTATGTTACTTAGCTTCAATGTCAGAGGAGATTTCATTCATATGCAAATAAATCTAAAACATGAGGAAAATTCTACTGACCTGGAAAGTGAGCTTGAATTTTTCCCCATGAAAAATCATCTGGTTCAAAAACGAGAAAGAATTTAAAAGAAACAATAACAGACCTATATGAAGTAAATATAATAAATTAGGACCAAAAGTGAAAAAGAAAAGGAAAAAAAACTCTCCAAAGGAAAAATAGCAAAAAAATGTTGTTGTAGCTATGTTAAAAATCATCACCAAAATGTCACAATCGTAAAACTACTGAAGTAATTATCTTAATAACATAAGAATACTAGGCTTTTCTTTCTTTTTCTTTTTTTTCTATTTTTTTAAGATTTATTTTTTATTGTTTGAGAGAAGGTGAAAGACAGAGACAGACAGAAGGGTGCAGGGCCCATAGCAGTCGCCATAGTTGCATATCACTAGTTGTGATATAGTTTCATTCCAAAAGGTGGATGTGGGGCTATGCTGGGAGAGAACTGAAATGTCGGCCTCCCACATGGGAGGTGAGAACCTTTGCCACTGAGTCATCACAGTAATTACCAGTTGAGCCCAAGTTCAGCATATGGATTTGCATGGGCTGGAGCTAGTATTTGATCCGGGGACTTTCTGGCTGTAAGGCAAGCACTCAAGCTGTTGAACTATCAAAGCATTCCCAAGACATTGTTCATAGAACAGTGTGAAAAAATAAAACACAAGCTGTGCAAACTCAGAAAAAAAATAAATTTGAAAGTCCTCATAGAAAATAAAGGCTGGGGGAAGCCAGAATGGTTCAATGGGTTGAGCGCTCACTTTGTAGCCCTGGGTTCCGAGGATCGAATCCCGGCCCTGGTCCTTGCAGACCCATGTGCTAAACTAGGGAGTTCCCCCAGTTCAGTTCTCACCAGGGTGAGACCCCGGCCCAGTTTCTGCCCTGTGCAGCCCCGCGCCCACCTGTGGAATAAAACTATGTGGAAGAACCAATGATGTGCAACTATGGAGATTGTTCGGGGCCCTCTCCCTTCTCTCTCTCTGTCTCTGTATCTCTCTCTCTCTCTGTCAAAAACAATAAAAATAAATCTTTAAAAAAAAGAAAAAGAAAAGAAAGGCTGAATTGGAAACAGCACAAATGTAATAGGCACTGCTAAGATCACAGCAAAAACAAAGGCCAAGACTTCAAAAACTGAGCAAATTAAGTGAGAATAAATAAAACATTGAACAAATTACATAGAAAATTAAAATAAGCAGTATTTTCTCAAACAAGCTCTATTACACTCTTAACCAGTATCTCCTAATGAGTCCAATCTAAATAGTGAAAGAAAGAAAAACTATTTAGAGATTCAATTTTTTTAAAGAAAGCCTTTCAGATATAAAAGACATTGAATCTAAGTCTTTAAAGAAAACAGTATATTCTAGGGCAAGGTGACCTAAAATTATCCAGTGTAAAATAAACCCTCATAAGTTAATTGAATTTCAAATTCACCTATTTATACTCACATACATATATACAAGGGCTGTTGAGAAATAATGCAGCCATTGTCAATATAACAAGAATGGTTAATTGGCAGAATACTTTCCAGGGAGCCCTAGTATGAGTGCTTTGGGCAGCCAAAAAAAAACAAATGAAGAAGAATTCATCTATCAGGAGGAAAAAATAGGCTGAACTTCAACTTCTCCACAGCAATTCTCAATGTTACAGTGATTGTGAAAAACCACCCATACAATCTTCAAGAAAAGAAAGTGTGACCTAATAAATTTATAGCTTTCCAAGCTACTATTCAAACATGAATGAGCCAGGGACAAGGGAGCAATATTCTGAACTTACAAGAAACCTGAGTTCCTAAGAAGTTTATTTGAACTGTAAGTTCATTTTGAAGAAATTCTCAGAGAATATATAACGTCTACCAAGAGGAAAATGGCAAATGAACAGTCAAGGGATATTGAATTGATTTAACTGTTCATTGAATAGAACTAAAAGAAAAGGGAAATTTGTGATAAGAGAACAAACAATGAAATATAAAAAGATATGTAAGATGTGCTTACTTAGCTGAATTAAAACATAAATTATTTAAGTGCATAAATTATATCTAAAGGTATAAATGTAAATCACAATAATAATACATTTTAATAAAGCTAGAAAGTAAAAAGGGTAGAAATGAAAAATCTCACTGTAAAAAATAAAAGAAATATAATTTTTTCTTTTCATTGTATAACTTATTTTCATCTTTTACATTTTGGACTACGTACAAATAATACTAATTCAAAGGGTAATAAATATTTTTTTTGTTTTTTTTTTTTTGTTTTTTTTTTTTTTTTTTTTTTTTTTTTTGTTTTTTTTTTATCTTTTCACATTTATAGAGAGAAATTATCTTTTTGTCTTCAGTGCATAGTTATTTCTATTTTACTTTTTGACAGACAGAGAGAGAGACAGAGACAGAGACAGAGACAGTTAGAGAACTGAACTGTGGGAACTCCCCAGTTCAGCATGTGGGTCCTGCCTGGGCCGGAGCCGGGATTCGATCCTCGGTCCTCATGGCCTCAAAGCGAGCGCTCAACCCGCTGAGCCGTCCCGGCTTTCCCCTAATAAATATTTTTAAAGAATGAATAAATGAATGAACAAATAATAATCAACTAACTAAATAAAATCCCTGATTTGCTCTGGAAGATAACATATGATAAAGATTTCTATGTAGTAAAATAGGCTTTAGGATTTTCTAATACCAAGGACCACAACACTTGCATTACATTCACATTCTACTGGCAATGAAGTTGCAGTTCAGAGGACTAACGGAAAGTAGATTTGAAGTCAATCAAATAGTGTAAATTAAAATGTCTTCCTGACATAATGCATAGTCAATGCTAATGAGGTAGTTATAATATAAAGATACTTATACTCATTCACTTACTTTGACTGCATATGTGTTTAAATTTGGATAGTATAATACTTTATTTTATTGCATAATAAAAATACAAGAAGTCATCAAATTTTTAATTTTAAAGTTATCAGCAGTTACTACATGCATGCAAGAAATATGATATAAAGACTTGGGTGTGGCTAAAATAAAAACTAACGATACCACTAAATTCTGAGAGAACATAGAAAAACTAAGTTACTCATGCATTGCTTGTGATGGACAGCCATACTGGAAAACAGTTTGGTATGTTCTCATAAAACTAAACACAATTATCATCTTATCTAGCAAATGAACTTTTGAGCATTTATCCCAGAGAAATAAAACTTTATGTTCAAACAAAAACCTACACAAAAACCTGCAGGAGTTTTATTTATAATAGTCAAACACTGAAATCAGTTCAGATATACTTCAACAGGTAAATGGTTAAACAAATTGATATATCTAAACTATAGAACACTTGTCAACAATAAAAGGGAATAAACTATTGTTGTATGTAACAACTTAGAGAAACCTCAAGAAACTTAAGCTGAGTAAAAAAAAAAAAAAAATGCCAACCCCCTAAACTACATAGTGTATGATTCCATTAACATTTTCAAAATGAAAACATTTTTTGAATGGCTGGTTTTGTTGTTGCCAGTGATTGAGGACCAAAGGTGGGAAATTGTACCGAGATGGGTCCAATTACAAAAGGTCAACACAGGAATCATGGTGGTATTGGGTCTGTTTGGTATTTTGACAATCGTGGGCTACATAAACCCATACAGGTAATAAAACTGTAAAGAAGTTATTACACACATGCACACACGCACACACTCACACACACATTTAAATGAGTACAGATAAATCTGGGTATATCTGAATATGATTGGTGGATTGCTTCAATACCGATATCCTGTTGACATACGATATTACCTATAGCTTCACACAGTGTTACATTGGGGGAGGGGGGGAGTATAAAAATGTACAAATAATCTCTGTATCACTTCTTACAACTGCATGTGAATTTACAATGATCTCAATAGAAATTGCAATTTAAAAAGTCTGACAAAAAGGAATAGGTAATAATGCACATTCACATAATTCTCCAAAATTTAAAATTTAGTTTAATAAAATTTTATAATGAATCACTTCCTAGGTACTTCTTTGAGGAAGAAAGCACTGTGAAATAATGAGCACATTGTGTTAGAAATGTCACAGATATCGGCATCATCTACATTGGAAGGTGGTCAGAGGCACCATTTGCTACTTTTTAAAAAATAATAATTTACTGTTTATCCATCCAATGGTACTTAGCTCAGGTAGCAAGTTCTTCAACAACTCCCTCCTTAGGATTTAGAAGCCCCTATTGTTAGTTATCATAGCACGTTGCATCTCTATGTATCTCTCCTTATACGTGTACAGAAAGAATAAATTCAGAATGCTTAGATTTGCTTTCCCTAGATTTCTGATCTAAATTCACAGCATTAGCGCTTCCACCATTGCCTAGGGCTCTGAAGGCACTTTTCAATCCTCCTTCTATCTTACCAAATATATCGAATTTACCTACAATCTCTTCTTAGGATCATTTCCAAACTGTTTCTTTGTCTCCATTCCTACTGTCACAATTCTAATTCCAGTTTTCACTATTTCTCACCTAAATGATAGCAATGATTTCCAGACTGATATCCCTGCCGGTAACGTCTTGAGTTTTAAATCCATCTATTGTACTGCCAATAAAATTAGTTTTCTAAAACACAGATCTGACCAAGTTATTCTGTTCAGGGAGTTTTAATACACTGCTTTTCTTATGAAAAACTGTCAATCATCTCATGAAAGTATTCAAGTTTTTGGTTAATGTGGCTTCAATCAGTATTTTCAGTTTATTAATGCTGTTAAATATTTTTATATGTTAGAAATTGCCATTTTACCAACATACCATGCTGTCTCTAAAAACATGCCTTATTTTATGATTACTTCAATCTGCAGTGCTGTTTCACACAATGTCATTCTATAATACAGAGTTGATCTCAAAATAAACTTTAATTTCTTTTCTTTCAAAATCAATTGTTTCTTTCTAAAACCCTTTGTTGATGAATATATGAGAGTTGTCTGGAAAAAAATCCAGTCATTGTCAATATAACAAGAATGATTACACAGCTAGATAATTTCTGGACAGCCCTCATATATTCCTTCTATTTACACAAATACAGTTTAACTCCTATTAAATGCTTCTTAAGTGTTTCCTCCTATATTTGCTTTTTTAAATGGTTGAGAGTAAAAACAATGTCTTACTTACTCATTTAGCATCTGTAAGAAGGTCCAGATTTCACTAAATTGAATATAATTAATCCTTTTGAAAATTATTAATGAAGCACCTACAATTTTTAGTCATGTGTCCATATATTAGAGCATAAACAATGAATAAAAGATAAAGTGTGTGTGGCTTCACCCAATACTCATTCTAGTGGAAGAGAACAGCAATAATAAATGAACATGTAGCGCTAGGTCAGATTCCAAAAAGTGCTCTAAGAAATAAATAGAAAGAGAATATTAAATTGTATTAAATGTATGAAGAATATTCAGTTAAAACATATTTCTACAAAAATCAAAATCACATGTTAATACTTCTGTAATTGTGTTCTACATATGTTTTTTGTTTGTACTGTGTATGATAAAACAATTTCCATGTCTGCTGATGATTCTGAAAAAGATATTCCAAATAAGTGTGCCAAACCAGAAATCTTACTGATAAAACAGAATAAATCAAAAGAAACTAACCACTAAATGATCATTTTTCCCCTTCTAGGCTTGGTAATAATTTTTATATTTACAATAAAATAGAAAGCTGTGATCAAGTTATCTTTCAGAATTTTTGTCTCAGATTGGTATAATTACACCATGGTAGACTAAACGGGTTTTGAAAAACACTCCTGAAAATTCGGAGGTTATGAAAACACGCTTTTCAAGATATCAAAAGTTAAGAGAAAAAGATAGACTTGGCTATTTAAAACTTTCTATCAGAGCAAGACAGCAAATAGGAGAGCCCCGATGCGCTCTGCCCATGAATGCACTGATTATAGAGCTGGACGTGGAACAATTCCCTTTGGGAGAAATTCAGAAGATAGTAGAATGACAGAATACTCACATAACATCAGGTAAAGAAAAAGAAAAAAGGGAAAGAAAAGATAAAATATCGTAAATCAAATCAAATCAAATAAAAAAGGCTGGCACACACTTTCGTCATAAGCCCTATGCCCAGAACAGCACTCTATGATCAGGAGGGATCCCTAGCTTCCTGTTTATCCCTGAGGGTTTGGACCACACAACTAGCATGCCAAGTTTTACTTCTGCCACCTGGCTCCCAAATCCTCCTGCTTGGAGACCCAACGGGGCTTGGCAACCCTCACTCCTCAAGACCACATTAAACAAAGATGCAGTTTTTAATGGGCGTGTGAACACTCCCCAGGCCATCCCCCTGGCCACAGCACAGAGCCAACTGGCAAAAACTCCCAGTGCTCGGTCTCCCCCTGGCAGGAAGGTAACTGCATATTTTCTCAGCCTGTGCTGAGGGCTGGGCATCTAATCAGCCTACACCTGGGAGCCAATGGAAATACATGGTGGGCACTTCCCTTGCTTTCATACCCTGGCTTGCTCAACAGTGAAACCAAACTCCTGCTTCTTCTGGTAGGAGCATGACTACGCATCTAGTGCCCCTACTTTTAAGGCTGACACCTGAGGGCCTAGCTCCCAAATCATCCAGCTCTGAGAGAGAACTGGCCTCACCATTCACGTGTCCGTATGGACCACACAGAACAAAAAAGGAGTTTTTAAATAAGCATATCAGCATTCTCCACAACGTGACCCCCTTTCCTGGGCTCAGAACAGAAAAATCAAAAGTGCCCACCTTCCAGTTTCCCCTTGAAAGGGGTCTGATTGAATGCTTTTTCAGCTGGGGCCTGAGGGTCAGGATTCTACCTAGACTGCACCTGAAAAATGAGAGCTCATAATTTGCAGTCCTTCTGGGAGCCTGAATTGTCACACTGGAATTTTCTGTGCCTCTGCCAACTGGCTTGCCACAGCATTAAAACCAAGTCACCAGCATGACCCCGCAAGGGGTTTGCCAACACATCTAGTACCCTGATTTCTATCGCCGCTATCTGAAGGACTAGTCCTAAATTACCTAATACTGGAAGCTGATAGATAATCTAGACAGGGGTCTCCAAACTTTTCAGCCCGTGGGCCGCATTAACTATCAAACAGCAGTTTGGGGCCGACTACACACTCGAGGTCCAAATAAAAAAGAATCAAAACATAGATGTTGTTTTTAATTATTTATTTAATATTATTTTATTCAGATAAAAAAGGTCTCCATGGGCCAGATGAGAGGGCCTCACGGGCCGCATCCAGCCCGCGGGCCATAGTTTGGAGACCCCTGATAGGATAACAAATTTTGAGAAGCATACCCTCTATAAAGCCTAAATTATAAAAAAATAGAAAAATTGAAAGAAAAAAAAAATCTGAACAGACAAATAATTAGTAAAAATATGCAATCCATGATCAAAATCTCACAACAAAGGGATTTCAGGACCTGATAGCTACACTGGCAAATTCTACCAAACATCTACAGAATTAATAAAATACCAGTTCTTCTGAAACACTTGAAGAGAAGGGAATACTTCCAAATTCATTTTATGAGGCCTGAATTACTCTGATACCAAAGCTGGACAAGGATACTACAATAAAAGAAAACCACATTACCAACCAATATCCCTGATAAACACAGATGCAAAAATCCTCAACAAAATATTAACAAACTGAATTAAACTACACATTAAAGAAGCATACACCATGATCAAGTGATGTTTATGTCTGAGATACAGCATGGTCTAACATATACAGATCAATAAATGTGATATATCACATTAACAAAATAAAGAATAAAAATAATATGATCATGTCACTATATTCTGAAGAAATAATTCAACATCCTTTCATGTTAAAAACTCTCAACAAATAGGTGTAGACATAATATATCGCAACATAACAAAAGCTATATATCTAATAAGGCACAGCTAACATCATCCAAAGAAGTAAAGAGCAGAAAGTTTATATTCTAAGATCAGGAACAAGACAAGGGTATGTGTTTGCAGTGCAGGGATGGGGAGTGTCTAAGGTAATCAGCATCTCATATGGTCAGATGATTTTTGGGGTACGTTAACAGTACAGATATGAAAGAAAAAGTCTCATAAAATTAAATCTGTGATGCACTGAGAAAGAATAGGAATAGAAAGAAATTAAAGATGACTCATTTTGGTTACTGGTAGGCATAGACAGTGATAGATTATTGAGGAATTGCTGAATGGAAGGCCAGAAGATCAACACAGCTATCAAAAATCATTAAAACAGAAAAGGCAGGATGGTTCAGCGAGTTAAGTACTAGCTTTGCAGCCCCAGGGATTGAGGATCAAATCCTGGTCACAGCCTGTGAAGATGCATATACTGAACTGGGGTGTGCTTCCCATGTAGGAGGCCCCCAGCCCAGTTCCTGCCCTATGCGACCCCCACTCACCTGTGTGGAATGAAACTATGTCGACCTGATGATGTACAACTATGGAGACTGCTCTGGGCCCTCCCCCTTCTCTCTGTCTCTCTTTGTCTCTGTCTCTTTGTCTCTGTCAAAAACAATAAATCTTTTAAAACATCATTAAAACATACTCCCTATGGAATCTATGTTTACTTCTGTACTATTAATGAAAAAAAATGCCACTCTTTTCTGACTCAAATTTGATAAACTATATTGGTCTTTTCTTCTTAATCCAAAGAGATGGAATTCTTATCTAAATGATAAAAGGCAGGCAGGCAGGCAGGCAAGCAGGAAGGAAGGAAGGAAGGAAGGAAGGAAGGAAGGAAGGAAGGAAGGAAGGAAGGAAAGAAGGAAGGAAAGAAGGAAGGAAAGAAGGAAGGAAAGAAGATCCTCTTGAAGGTGTTTGTGCAAAAGTATACATACTCTAAAGAGGAAGCATATCTTTGAAAATCAAGTGTTGTAAAATTAATTTATCTTCAAATTATTTTTCTGCCATTTATTTCTCATTTTCTGCTCAAAATTCTGCCAATTCAATAAAATAACAATGTTCAAGAGACAAAAATTTATTTTTGCTTAAACCTTGATGCCAGACATACATATATAAAGTATTCAGCATGAAGTTTTGAAGTGGCTATATGTAAAATAATAATTAGTATTTAAGTCATGCCAAATATACATGAGGCCCTAGGTCACTCATAAGTTGTTCTTATTACAATAATATTCATCAACTGGGGAAGAATATCATATTTTATGTGAAGTCAAATTTAGTGGTTTTAATATTAAATAGAACTACCAGTACAAATTCTAATTACCAAATTTAGATTATCTTATTAAAGTTACTATAGTACTATTTGTTAACAAAGAGAAAAGGGGAGAGAAAATTCCATGGGAGTATAAAAATCTTCAGCCAGGGGTATTGAAAAACAGCCAGCATGAATGAGTGTAGCTTAAAATCTGAACAAGCAAAATAAGATCTTGCCCAGATTTCCTTGTCCAAAATAATTTTGAAGCAAAATGACATATTAAAAGTTTTAAACAGAATAATTTCATGAAAAGAAAAACGAGAGAGGAATCCAGAATTTCAGGAAGGTCAGAGGGGAAACATTCTACACAAAAATCAAGGCAAAAGCAGCATGTGAAATACAAAGAGAGAATGCATCCTTGGTAGCCATGAAAAGCGAAAATTATGGAATATGAAATAGTTTCCCATGGGGATTGACGAATGCATAATTTGAGTCCATGCTGTTTCTAAGATATTAAAACTAAATATAGTACATCTGCTCTGTGGCAGCAGAGATAATATATCAGTGTGCAGTTTCAGGATGATTATGTGTATTCAGCTGTTTTTTTCTGGGTATTGCTATTCCTTCGCTTTCTTTCATTATCTGAGAACAGAAAAGGCTGCTTTTAAGGAACTAGTAAAAAAAAAAAAAATAGTAAAGCATTCCAGGTGTCACAATAATGAAATGTGCATCAAGGTAAAAATCCCATATTGGAAATAGGCTGGTTTTTGGCCCCAGGACTGATTATGTTGTTCGATGAGTAAATACTCCAGGGTAGTAACTCAAGCGGCCCAGGGCCGTTCAAATTGCTCACACACCAGTTCAGCCATATGATATCATTTCTGCTTGATTTAACAAAAACTCTTCACCCAAACCCTTATTCTGAGTTAATGTTATAGAGATATTGCAGATAGGGAAGGGAGTGGGGGATTACAGGCATACACATTCAAGAAAAAACCAATAGCATAACATCACTTGATATTACAAAAATAGGTTACTCGCCTGTGCCATGACTCCATGAAGTAACCCAAGAAGCTGTATGAAAACATCTTAAAACTCAATGTTTCTGTTGCTTCCTCTTACAAAAAGTAAAACAACAGAATTTTCTCTATGCCAATTTAACAAGAGGGAGATGAAAAAATACTCCAGGTACTTCATCATAATAACCAATTTATTTTTAAGTGTAATGAATGCATAAGAGGTAATTTAGTCATGGAAACGTGATACCAATTAACTTTCAAATGACATACAACAAGTGCAGTTTTCTTACTCCAGCTCACAGAGCCAAGCCAGGAAATTTAGATTTCTGTGATCATGGACAGAAGCTTATAATTAATGTTTTTCTTTTTCCTCCGTTTCTACTCTGAAATAGGATTCAAGGCTCATGCTGGGACTCTGCAATATTGTTTCCTGCAAGGAACAATGTTGGGCCTCAGAGGCAATATGGTTTTATGCTTAATTTTGCCCTGGGTAATGGCTTTTAAAGCAATTGA